>JABSTR010003536.1:0-62887 GCA_013339765.2 Haemaphysalis longicornis
CCGAAAGATTTTTAGCAACGTCTATCGTTTGCCTCCAGACTCCACCCTTTTCAACTACAGTTTCATAATTCATGCCTCCATAGAGTACTTGTACGTACGCTTGCAAAATACTGCAAGTAACTATGGGTCTGCGAAATTTATGTAGACAAATCCGCAAAATACGCAGTTGACTTCAGCACCACCTGGAGTGAAACCAGAGGGCTAACAGCTGCAGACATTGCTAAACCCTGGTTCGAAACTGCCCTTAAATGTGTAAGATTTTGGTTAACAATAACTAGCAGACAATACTTATTGTCCTTTCTCAACTGCACAAAAGACGCTATTGCGCAAACCAGGCGCAAGTATTTGTAATGCAAAAATCATTGTAAAATCAGTGTCGAACTGCTACCATCCCGGTTCCCTTAGAGTGTGGCTGGCGCCTCTTTGCACCGTGTTCCGCTCCATCTGCTGCAATGTAAACTAACATCAAGAATCGGCGGGTCGGAGCACCGGTTGGAACGCCTTCCATGGGTTGGCGGAACGATTGAATAAGTTAAAATACCACCCCGTGACTAATGCAAAGAAATTGTGAGGTTTAATGTTTGGAGGAAAGTGTGTAAGTAGGCGTCAAGCCGTCATATAGCCGACCAGGGACTGTGGCACTTGCACCATGGAGATGCCATTCACTACCACTGCGAGGTGAACTGCATTAAGCACCAACAATGAACAATGAAGCTTCCAACATATACCGACAACACATGCATGCATGACTGGGGGCATTCGCTAAGACAGCGAAGAATGGATTTCCCGATGAACAATTATCCGCGCAGCGGAGTGTTGATGTAGACAGTAACGTCCGCATTCGCCCTTCGTTAGCCTGCAAAGCTACAGATGCAATCACGCGAGCTTAAAGAGGGTCCTTGCACGACCATGTGACAAAGCCAGGTACACAACATGTAATTGATAGATGCAGGCACGAATAAGGCTCTATCAAGTGAACTCGTCGATCCACCAGAAAGAGCAAAACATATTTTGCTCCCGGCGAGCGTACTAAAGAGCGGGAGGTTGTACACTACCTTGCCTGCACAGGCAACAAAACTCTTTCTGTGCTCCTTTTGAACTTCTCAGGGGTGGGGAATTGGGGGTCGTGAGTTTACACAGTTTCCCAAGAGTTTGGGGCGTCCAAAAAACCACCTTAATGTAGCTTTCTTTCGAATATCTTGAGGTTGTGGGATATCCGATGCATGTAGGGCACTTCGAAACTTTTGGGCGATTTCCGGATGCCACATCTTCAGCTGTTTGCTGAGTGCCGGATCTCTCCTCCCTCAAACGTGTTTACGCTATAGCGACACCAGCACTGGCCTACGATACCCTGACGAAAACAGACGCTCACTTTGCTGCTCAAAGCTTGCGCCAATTAGAGCATTCTTAAAGCACATACTGACGACGGCCAGCTTTAGGAGTTTAGAATGGGCCGACGTATATGGTAAAAGTTGCTCATTGGCTCGCGGCTTATTGGACCAACATATGTGGCTATCACTGGAGGTGAGGTGAAGGTCAGGAAAACGGACTCACCCTTCCACCGGAAACTCGTGGGTAACACGGAGCGCCGGTAACATGAATAACATCTTGGCTGCACATTGTTTAAGTTCCGGCAGTAAATCTATTTTTGATAAATGTACGATTTTATCCCGTGTGCGGACGCAACGTCTGCGTGAAATTTCGGAAGCTGAGGCGATAGCGAGATTCAGAGGTAAATGTGTCGGCACGCCCTCGCTTCTTCTCACCTAAAAGAAATCACAGGTCGTTTAATCCTGCGATATAATTACGCAGGCGCGATCGCCCTTTGCGAAATTTTTAAGGTTCACACAGTGGCACAATGAAATGTAGTCGGAAGTTTGCGCCGTGTCTGTCTGCCTTTACTTTGTCCGTGTCTCCCGCTTTTTTGCGCAAATATTTCATTTAGTTATGGAGTACCAACATCCGCAGGACGCTACCTTACCCAATACCAAATTAAGTTTGTTTATTTGATGTCTTTTAAAGCTGCACCCTGGTGAAGCCGCTTTATATTTGGGTTACGCCTTCTTTTATTGCTTACCGAGCAACACTCTGATGTCAGTAACAGCGGCCACGAGTTGGTCATAAAGGGTTGGAAGGGTGCAGAGAGCGGAAGAGGCAGAAGATTAACAGCGTCATCAACGGAGCGCAGAAGAGCGCCCTATGGCTACTTAAATTCGTCCAAAATAAGAACAATTCGACGCGTCTGGTGTGCACAACACCCTCGAACAACTAATCCAGGCACAACGAAAGCCGCATCTCCATACCTTCACCTGGACGTCCACCGGCAGACGCCTACTGGATAGCCTCGGCATTTATTACGATCACACCTTCGGCGACAACATTGCAGTCACCGCGGAACTGCCAAAAGACAGCGTTGTTCCGCCGCTTGCTTAAGCACATGCCCCCACTATGAAAAGGAAAGCGGAGAAAGTCTGCAAGGCCATGTGCAGGAAAGGAAGTTCGAGTAAATGCCCAAGTTATTTATACCAACGCAGCAAATTACATACATTGCAGAACTATGGTTTCCGTCGCGCCCTATTACATGGGTGTTTTGTTCTTACTCCTCCATGAAAAACAACAGTTCGGAGAGGACAAAGACCTGGCCGTTGCGCTAGCCTAATTGGCGAACCATGCGCGGAAAATCATCAGCTATTCATAACCAGCGATCTACTACTTGGCACAACAAAGAATTTTCAACTGGTCGCTCGGGATGTTTACCAGCCGCGACGCGAACCAAAATCACCTTGATATGGACCCACGAACCTCGGCACTAGAAGGCGACGAATTGGCCGACGAGGTTGCTTGTGGTCTCACTGATCGAATGCCTCTTCAACCCGCCGGACATTCCAAAAACCCTTTAAAAATCGCCTCTGTACTTACCAATATGTGCTCTATCACTACAAAGGCGAAGGTCTCGCTTACGCGGCTGCCGACCCCTCGCTTTTCAAGAAGAAAAAGTCGCGCGGAGGTACCTCCAGGCGAACACTTGTTGCATCCCGGACTTTACCGGCAGTTACACTTGGAAATATACGACGGCGGATGTAAACACTGCCCCGAACTGGCTTCCTTGCAAGCTTGGCTCGCCTGCACCAAGTAGTAGTCGTTTTTTCTGCCCTTATATTTTGTCTAGCTTGAGCCCCAAACTTCCAGAAAAGAATTGAAATGACACCGGTTTGCCTAAAACGACATACAACGCCATACGTGCAGTGTGCAACAAGGGCGGTGTACGTCATCCCGCCAGTATGCGGCTGTTCATACATCGGTCAAACGGGACACCGTCTTAACGACCGTATAGTGGAATACCAGCTGTCTATGCGCAACAAAACAGGCCCACAACTTGCGCATTACTGCGTAGCTTGCGAAAGCAAGCCACGCGAGCAGATTCTGAATTAGACGAAGGTACTGAGCAAAAGCCGAGCTCACGTGGCAAGGGAATTTTTTAAGGCCTTCTTCATTAGATTGCATTGAAATTAGTATAAATTTTAAACCATTTCATTATCTTAGAAAGATGTTTACACGTGGGAACATGGGCTAGTGTGGGTATTTATACATGTTCCATTTTTTAATAAGTTAGTCGTGTGTCTCCGATCGTTCGGCCTCTTCTTTTCCCTGTCACGTCAATATTCGCAGTTTTACGTCTAAGGAATAGAGATCGCCCTAGAATACCTGTGCTCTTCTTTTTTGACTAACCCACTGAAAAATACCATTCCTTTTGCTATGCAAACTAACTCACCAAAATCAGAAACAAGCAATCCCGGCCCTGATCTACACATAACTGGCCAACGTGTACCAAGTATTCAACCTCCGAATTTTAGGCCTCAACATCCAGAAGGACGGCTCCTGCTCTCACACTTTCCTCCAAAACAAGTTATGAGTCAGTAAGTCTGCATTTCTCGGCGGCTGTCTGACTGCCCATACGCCTTCTAAAAGGCAACACCACACGCATAATTCATGCTATCTTGATTGGTCGAATGACATATGGTGCACGATACGTAGTCCTAAAAAAATGCTGAACTAGAGAATCTAAACATTATGATTCGGCAAGCTTATAAAATTGCAGTGGTTGTACTCCCGAAAACTGCCACACGCAAATTACTGCAACTGTGACTTCACAACACATGGGAATAATTACAAGAAGCCCCCTAGGTCACCCAGCTTTCACTCCTCAAACTCACCAAAACTGGATTTAAAACCTTTACTCACGTGGCATACACGGTCCCGCCACCACCTGGCCAAAAACACCTCATCCATTCTCGACATCTGTCAACCCATCAGATGTGCTCCAGTAGCACGCAACGTGAATCTCATCTACAAACCGGCACAACATCGCGCCGCCCGTTTCAGAGACCTCCAAAATAAGTACACCAGGCGATCTGACAACCGCTATTGGGACGCCTACCTGAACCAACAGAAACCCGCTTATGCATTCAGAAAAATTGACCCCCACGGAAAAGACCTAACAGCAACAACGCTCCACACTAGAAGCACACAAATGGCGAAAAAACTAGCAATCACATTGGCCACAACTACTGCCGCCACATGGATGAAGACAATTATTTTACGATAATTATAGACGCTCACGCCTTATTGTTATGGTTGTTATTCGGGCACTATTGGCCGAATGTGCCCCTTCTTGCCTCAGTGCCTCACATCGTACGCTTGCAAAGGCGCTGTCCCAAAATCCAACTTGTCTTGACCCCGGACACAAGTCCCTCGAGGGAAATGAGGCTACGCATGCCGTGGGCCGCACACATACACTCCGGGTCATTTCTCAAGACGGCAACGCATTAAAAACTGAACTGCAACTAAAATATACCTACATTTCGGCTAACCACCACCGCCAGAGCATAAGATGCCCACCCCGGATCCCTAACTAACCCGTAGCGAAGCCACTAGTCTGCGCACATTATAAACTCATACCCACACAGACCCATTCTCCATGCCATCCACACACCCTCAATCCAACCTCCTGCAAATTTTGCACCCATTCCAGCACACTATATTCCATGGCAAATAGTTAATAACATACCTATAGATAATATTCATTGAAAAGTTTAGCTGTCAGTTTCTTCGCTTGGCAACACTGAAATGGCCACGGACTTGGCCTAAGTGCCACGAACATGGCGCGGCGTATGCCACTGCGGCCGCACGCCGAAAAAAATAACACCGGCTTGCGTCGTCTGCTCCGTTTCAACCCGATTCTCAGCGGTGGTGTCAACAGAGGTGTTATTAATCGCCCTCACATTGGAGTCGAGGCATTATTTCGTGTTCGGCGAGCTAGAGCTTGGAACGTCCAACCCATATCATGCGATCAGCACGGACAAGTACCGCCATCCCGTGGAGCCCAACCTAACCAGCGACGGCCTATTCACATGGTGGCCTGCATGCGTGCCTTGCTATTGAATACAGGCTATAGACTCTTCCGAAACCCCAACCCCAACTACGCGCAGTGGGCGGCCCGGCTCACCAGCTCAAACCTTCGAGCAGCGAGACCTGGTACGAAGCACAAGAGCAGTCTGCTAGGACCTGGGATTTTCAGTCTAAAGAAGACCCCATAGGGCAGGTACCCCTAACATCAGCACGTAAACCTTGCCCTAAATAAAGATTATTCCAGGCACCCAAAAATGCGCGGTAAAGGTTGTCGAAAGCGGTTGAGGTTGTTTTCGTAAAGCCACCGCGCAAGTCGGGGACTCTGCGGTCGGCTCAAGAAAGGCGCTCACGAGCACACGACAGTTTTTCTGACCCCTTAGGTTTTGCCAGGGTTTTTTTTCTGAACCCACAGCGCGTACCGAGGACGCTCGGCGGCGGCCACGAGGCATGTGCTCACGAGCGCTCGGACTTTCCCCTGGTATTTTTTTCTGCAACGGCGGACTTGTGGTTAGTAAAACAACTCCGCTATTTTACTCCGCCACACCAAAGCCTGTTTACAATCGTGTCCAGGGCAAGCGGTACAGCCACTGGGGTACCCTCGTTAACTGAACTATAAATATTACATTCCTTAAACCGCATCAGTTCACATCTGGCACCTACCGAGCCTTTACGTGTTCTGGCTTTTGAAGAAGCAACTGCATAGGGTATAGTTTGTATATATGCGAAAAATATTAGTGCAGTTTCATGTGTCCTGCCAGCCCGTCTGCGACCCAACTACAGCGGGTAGTAGCTGTTACTACGTATAATAAATTATCTTTAGCAAGTGCGATGTTCTTCACTGTAAAAACATCAATGTTGCTTATAGTGCAAGTCTCCGCTCCATAACAGACCGGTTGCTAGACACGGCATGGGCAGGCAGGCAATACTAGCCGAAACTGAACCACAACAAAAGAACTTTCCGGATCCGAGCTATTACTTACGCGCCATTTTGTTTTTACACGCTGATTCCACTTCATTCAGATAACCGCCATTGCTGTTAGCAGCACTCGATTTTTTTTTTGCATAATCAGCAGTATATGTGCTGGATAATTAAAAACTCCCACCTCCCCTCGCCGGAACCCCTGTGTAGATGCGACGCATAGGCGGAGCGGCGAAGGGAACGCGTTTTATAGCGCTCATAACGTTGAGGGGACTGCGTAAGTTGGTTCCCAGTCGATAACGAACGCGTTGGCGTACTTGTAAAGCGGCGTGGACTCTAGGTGTTTGAGCCAAGCGTGGATGTTGCTTCGCCGGAGAACGGCACACCGGTTATATGTGCAGCGCGCCCGAAGGAGAGGAAACCGCGGAAGAGAGAGTACTGCACATGCGCCGCCCCAGCGCGTCTGCCGCGGCTATGACGCAACCGTGCGCGGCTATGACGCAACGCAATCCAACACAATCCACTTTAATCCAATCCAATCCAAATCCAATCCAACCAATCCAAACCATCCAAGCCAAGCCAAGCCAATCCAATCCAATCCAATCCAAATCCAATCCAATGCCCCTCGCGAGGGAGTTTCGTTATCGGAGAGGAGAGGGGTGAGCGGCGGAGAGGCGGAGAGCAGCTCGCGCGGCGAGGAGAATGGCAGAGGGGCGGACAACGCCGACGACAACAACGACGACGACGCCGGAGGGACAAGGCGAGTGAATCAGATGCTCTGCATCTAAAAAATAGTTAAACCTGAAGTTTCATCCGCTGGAGGAATAGTTTTAATTAACATTTATCACCATCGCACGAAGCGTGCGAATGTTTAGAAATGGTTGTGTTGAAAAATTTAAGCTGCTGAAGACATTTAATATAAAAACATTATATTTTGAAAAGCGAAGCCATGTAGAGAAATTTGTGTATATTAAAAATAAATTGAAACTGTTTGAAAAATTACAATTTTTTATGTGCGAACAAAAAATGTGTTTTTCTCTGCTCTTTGCGACACCGTTGTAGACATTCTTTTTAAACATAATTTAACAAAACAATGAGTGCAACTTTAAAACTATCCAGTTCCCTTGAGTGTAAATGAGGTGCAATACTGTAGTGTGAAGGGGCAGTGCGGATTCCAATTGGCTAGTCTAGAAACGACATCGGTGTGGAGACCCAACAAGGGGGAGAATGCTCGTTGCGTGAAAGGTGTCGTTCGAACTCACGAATTCGTGGGCGCGTTCACTTTTAAACAATGGAGGTGTGTTGTACAAGGCAAGGCTTACGGAGAACTAGGTCAGGTACCTTCCAAATTGCACCAGCCACGTACGGCGTGCTTAACCCAAAACACCAAGTAATGGCAGTCTCGTATTGAAACCTAGTAATTAAGCGCATAACCGCACCAGCGCTGATTTTCTTGGCTTGATTTTGCTGGCAAATGGGCGCATGGATACTCTATGAACAAGGTGAAAAAGTAAATTCGCACCATAGGGCAGTTATAATCCAACTAGAATCGGGCAGACGCGAAATTGATATGTGAAGAAAATTTGCATTAAAGTAGGTGGCAAGTTTAAACACAGTGCATTAGATGCGGTGCAGGACAGACGAATTTAATGTCGCAATATATATCCAGTAAAATGAAAGCCTACTTCCGAGAACTAATTTAGAAACATCAACGTTTATCAGAACCGAAAACAACCTCGTCCTTCGGAGGGCGGCTGCCCGTTACTTCTGCAGCAGTCACCTCCAAATGCGGCGGTACAACAAAAAAACGCCCGCAACACCACAGCGACAATGCTCTGCTCACAAATCAACTTCTTTTAGGCCACACTGTTATAAGCCGCCCATTCCTGCTTTTCTGGATTTTTTCCTCTGCACTACCAAGACCCGACGCCGCTTCGTGTGGCCCGGCTGTGATAGCCAACGTGTTAGGAGGAAGCTGCTCCGAACGCAATTGGCAACCCGGATTCGGCACGCGTACGGACGACGCATGCGGAGCGAAGCAAAAAATAGAGCCAGCCGCCTCCATCGTCGGGCACAACACCACTGCCACCATGCACTGCTCACAAATACTGTTCTTTCAGGTAAGCTACTTATCCCGTACTCCATGTACCAAAACTAGCAACTACTGTTTTGTTGGTGCCTTGGCAATTAGAGCTGACTAGCGTCAAGAAGCACATGTACTGTCATGTTCATTGAGTGTATCTTCTTTCCTTGTCAACTTGATTCTCATGTTATCGGGAGATGTAGAATTGAACACTTCCCTAATTAGCAAGGCATTAGGCAAGTGTTTGAATCCGTCACAATTGTGGATTATTTTGAATACCATAAAGGCAACTGGAAAACTGCAAACTGGACTGAAGTCTGCTTTGGTTGGCTTCAAAGGTATCAAGGAAGAATAAGATGCTACTAATAATGAAATTAGGAAGCTTTTGAAATTAGGAAGAGTGATTGCATTTGAAGGTGGTACAACCGAAGCTACTCCCACTGGATCAGCTGCTCCTCAGAACACCCTGAAAAACAGTTGAAGTAAGCTACAGCAAAATTAAGTAGAGATATGGCGATACAGAAAATAGGTTTAATGTTTAATGTTTAAGGTTGAGTTCACGAGTGAACCCCGGTAAACGATAGTAAACGGTCTTTGGTCTGGTGGAGTAAAACAGCGGGGATGTTTAATTTATTAAGGAGGTAGCCGTATTTTTTTTTTTGGCTACAGGTTTTTCGATTATGGAATTTGTTTTGTGTTAATAATATTTCACTACACATGTAGGTTTACAAAGGCTGGAAACCACACGCTATTCGTTTTTATTATCCAGCATAAGTGCGGCGCCCTTTGAAAATAAATGATGCATAGACATGCAACTAAGCGAATTCCATAATTGATGCAAAGCAAAGTTCTTTATCGTCGTATGATACGGTGTTCCCTCTAACGGCGAGAGGCAGTGCCGAGAAATTTTGACAGTTGAGAGATGCGGTTGAAAACAACAAAAGGTTACTTAAACCTACACGTGAGGTCTCAGATAGTGCGGTGGCAGCAATGGCACCACACCGTAAAAATTTCAACAGGAACTTAGTGTGAGTGAAGTGTCTCGTAACGTGTGTAAATAATTTAAATGCGACATTTATCTATATAACTATATACGGTGGCCTTGTTGTAGCTCTTGTATTTCTTTTTATTTATTCTGATTAATTGGGAGTTCCTTCACGGGTCGCAACAAAGTGATATGGCTCAGGTTTGGTGACGTCGAATCGTAACGAACACACACGTTACAAGAGGTTCCGACTAAGGTATTCACTCGACCTAGTTATTAAAGGCTAGTAAAATTAAAATTTGCTGGGTCAATTGAAACTGCTCAGTTCTTAGCGCTCGTCGCTGTGCGTTCTTTGCTTGGTCTTTGCTTACCGCAGTTTTTTTGCCACATTACATGAACTTGGCGATTAGAGTTTAAAGAATGTTCGTGCTCTCTGCGACGTTACATATGACTGCATATTCACGTTGTTGACGGTTGCATTCGGCGTCTTGGCTACATATAATCTAAACTTGATCATCATCCAACTGAGCACCTGGTTCATCTAATCCACATGTACTTCGCGATTGTACGACTCGAGTTCGTGGTCATTTGAAGGAACTCTTTCGTAGCGGTGCGGTGATTTTCAATATAACGCGCATTGTTCTGCATAGCGGGTTTAGCTTTAGCTTTACTGCCTGGTTTCTCTAGAACATTTAGTTCGTTCCGGTTCGTCTGACTTAGTTCCCCTATTGCTGGTGGAAGCCGCGTCTTTTTGATCATCCGCCTTCGACGATTCGGCACTCCTCTTGTCACAGTGCCGAAATGGTGTTCTTCGGCGACAGTTTGCACTATATTGTAAAAATGGTTAAAAGTGTTACACAATCTGATGACGAATTCTTGCCCTGTACAAAAGGCGGTGCCGTTTATGGAATCTTCCAGGCTGGTTGGACTGTTCACCCCGTAAACGTGTCGCAGGATGGAGGGCTAAGCCAAGTATGTGTTTGGTCCATTTGTATATGCTGATCAAATAGATAAATCCGCTGGCTACAGTTTTTTTAGCCTTGTTTGTCTTCACAAGGGAAGGTCTTCCGAAAGTGACCTATTAGCACTGAAAGAGTGTATAGCCCAAAATATTGACTCGGGATTATCTTCTCTCGGGTTTTTAATCGATTTTACTAAAGCATACGATTGCTTTCATCACGGTATTTTAAGGAATAAACTTTCGGTTTACGGCATACGCAGCAGCACCCTAAGTTTGATGACATTCTACATAAAATATAGAACCTAATGCGTATGTATAGGCAATCAGAAGTGATCGTCTCGGCAAGTAGGGAGCGGTGTGCCACATGTTAGTGTGCTGGTTCTGTTATTGTTTAACAATTATAATATTAATATAGTGAATGTTCACCTCATTCCACATTACTCTATATGTGCCGATGTTAGCATCCTAGATTTTTCTGGCAGGGACCCCGAATTCCTAATACAGTAATGTAAAAACACTTTGCAGAAACTACACAAAGGGTCAACGTCCAACTGTAATAAAATAAGTCCACTAAAACGAAGGCTATCCTCTTCAGACCTAAAAATAAGTTGTTCAAATTACATCATAAAATGTCGCTCTTTGACAGCGACATTGAACTTGTTAACGAAAATGATGCCCTTAGAGTTACACTTTCTGGTAATCTGAGTTGAAATAGTCATGTACAATCTCAATGTCGACGCCGGTCTGTCGCGGTGGCCGAATAATCCTGCAGTAGAGCATTGCTGCCGCTTTATGTCAAAATGGTCTCTCTGAATCTCAGTCTAGCTACTGCAGCCTCGTTTGCAGTTCAACTACACAAATTAATATAGATGAAATTAATAGATGAAATAACATAGATGGAATTATTATAAATGAATTAATATAGAAGAATTATTTATTAATAGATGAAATTATTATAAATGAAATGTAGCACTTGTTGACCGAACGTCCAGCACTCGAGAACTAGTTCAAAAATTTATATAATTTGATGTGAACACCACTATAACTACAGACTTATGCACTGGTTCTTCTTCTCTCAATGTAAGTTAAACAATTTCTTCATACTGTTATCATCCCTACGGCCACACGATACAGCTGTCGACACTACAGATCCTGAGCCTTCGTTCGTTACCTGTTTTCGTACACAATGCAAAGTGTAATCCTTAAAATACAACCTACCTGGGCTACATAATCAATATACAAATGTAAGTTTCGTTAGTTGCAAATGTTTGCGCGAGTATTTTAATAACTTACCATATATATCTTAGTGTTTCTGTATCAAAAATTGTTTTTTTTTTTGACAATGCTCTCAGTAGGCAGTCGAGTGAACTGTTGGAAAATACGGTGAGTTTCGCTTGTTTAAACTATCTGCACTCTGCAATGATGCCGTGTATGGTGGTGCAGTCCTTGTAAACAAGCAGGTTGACAGCGTCATCTGTAATTTCTTTTAGAACATGCGCTAACTATATCGCTTATTTGAGGGGCGTTTGCGATGAAAGCGGTGTCGATGTTTCTGTAACAAGGCAATTTTTCGAATGAACCGAAGTTGCATTTTGTCTGCATAGTTCCTTTAAAAGTCCAACTGTACGACTAGTTCCCAAAAGATCTTCTGGTAGCACACTCAGCGCGACACGTTTCGACGACCACTCCACACTAATAACAACGAAGAAACGAAAAAAGATTTCTTTTTCATTTGAGCCTTCTTCGCACCTTTGAGTGACGCCATTCTTCATCGTGTTTCAACTATTTTTGAGTTGCCTTTTTTTGAAGACGAAATGTGTAGCTCTGGCAAGTTCCGGGGATATAGTTGATTGCAAAGCACAAGAAGTGCGCGCATTGCGTTGAGTGTGCTTTGCACTTTAGCAACGTACTCATCTTCACAGCGCCACAATAGATGGGGCAAAGGGAAGGAAACACAGGAAAAGCGCCTAATATTTAGTGTTGCCCTGTGTTTTGTGACAATTTTGAATGTGTAACAATCTTTGAATACACGTATACACTGCATGCTACGCCCCTTCCCATTTACCACGTTAGTGGAGATGGCCGGCGGTTTTTTCTTAGTTTTATCCTGTGAACTAAGAAGAAAGAATAGCAATGCTATAATATGGCATACCTTTTGGTTGCTGCGAAACACGCTTATACGTTCGATTAAGTTTAACACTCACCCCAATCTGACTAACCCCGCCAGCACAGCTCTTATCATCTAGTCAATGTGCTCTTGTCGTATTTTGCTGCTGCCCAGAAAAGGTCTACAGTAGTGGATACAACGGGAAACTCAAGTTCCGCCGTACTAATGTAGTATTTCTCGTTGAGGAAGTCGAGGCTTAGACAGACGCCAGTCTGGTCGGGAATGGCCATTGAATAATTCCAAAGGCTCCTGGTGGTGCACAAGGCTCCCGTTCGCGAGCAAAACATCACGTAAGGTCTGTTATAGAAGTAACGTGCATTTTTGGAAAAATAGTTTATTGACCAGACCTGTCCAAATGGTTAAAATCCCTTTTTATACTCCCCCTCTGCATCAATACATTTGCTGAGACGAGCCTTCCCCGCCTAGAAGGAACCCTAAAAGTCCTCCACCGAACGGTTCTCAGGAATGTTGGAACATTGTTTCGCATGTTTTCAATTGTCTCCAAATGCTTTCTTTTCAGCGCTTTCTTCAGTCGGGCAAACAAAACGAAAGTCGCATGGAGCCAATCTGCACTGGTAGAGGGCTTGGGAACCACCGAGACGTTGCTCCGGGCCCGGAAGTTGGTAACGCTGAAGCAAATGTGTCTGGGGGCATTTTCATGGTGGAGCTTGACTGTGTCTTTGATGTCAGCTCTCACCATCGCCTCTCCGCCTTTCAGTCACTTCAGCATGTCAAATCGAAAGGCTGAGTTGGCAGCTAACACAATGTTGAAAGTATAATCATCATCATCGTCGCCCTATCTACGCCCACTGCAGGGGCAAAGGCCCCTCTAATAGATATCCAATTACCCTGTCCTCTGCTAACTGCGACCAATTTATCCAAGTCCTCTTAAAATAAAACAGCTTCCTTTCTTCCTTGAAAACTAGTCAGGTTTTGGGTTCCTTGGGTCCCGTTTTTAGCAATGCGTGCAAAGCGTTTCAGATAAGCTGCAAACAGCCTTTGCCTAAAACGTTTCCTGTACTGACGCTGTCGTTCTCCGTGTTTCAAACGTACGGCGAGGTAATTTCCAAAAAATTGGTTATTCGCATAGAAATTGTTTCGATCGAATAAATTACTTTTCGGACCAGCTCTATCAACTAAAGCCGGTTTTCCTCCCTTTATATTTCGCCTGTTCCACTTTATGCCTTCATATCGCGCCTTTTTTTGCGTTATGGTGCAACGTGCTGGTCGCAGAGTTAAGTAAGGCGTTAAACCCGTGAGCCAATCCGTCCCTTATATGCAATATGCTCTGAACGATGGTGCATATGCCGCGATAGCCATCAGTGTCCGGTGGGTATGTGTGAATAGGCCTTAGTTTGGCCTGGTACCTCCAAAGGAGGGAGATTTCTTAACGCGCAGTGCAACTACAGAATATTATGCAATTGTAACTGAAAGGGGTCATACCGCCAGAAGATGGAACCACAGACGCTTTAACGAGGGTGACTCTTCTGCTTCTCTACAGCAGTCTAAATAATGCCGAACCGCAAGTCAGGCTATTTGGTAAATCTGAATTCTCAGAAACAAAACACCGCAAACACAGACAAAAAAGAACGTGAAGGAACGGGCTTCGAATAAAACCGGAGCATTTCTCCATCTTTGTTTCAACTATTTTTGACTTCTTTTTTTTCGAAAACGAAATGTGTAGTGCTTGCGAGTTCCGGGGACATAGAAAATTGCAAAGCAGTGAAAGTGCGCGGTTTGCGTTGAGTGATCTTTTCACTTTAGCAATGTACTCATATTCACAGGGCCAGAATGGATGGGACAAAGGAAAAAAAAACAGAGGAAAAGCACCCAATATTTTGTTCTTGTCCTATGTTTGGTCGTTTCCCATTATCCCGTCCATTTTATGGGTAGTCGCTATTTGTATTTGCTGTGGCTTACGAAGCATCGCGTCCTAATGAAAAATGTTTTACAGATACATCAAAATGTTCCCCAGACGGCACATAAAGTGTGCCCCAAGACCGGCCCGTCAATGGCCGCTTTCTGGCATGTTCGGCCAGCATCCAGGTTATGGCAGCCACTGATCATACGATGAGCGGCCAACATTCAGCAACCAGCGCTTCTGTATTTCTCCGGCCGCCCGTGTTCAGACGCCCAACGGCAGCTACCCGGCTGCCAGATATTTAGTTCACTTTCGGCTGCCGATGTTGCGAAAGAGAACGGCCGAAGTACGGCTTTAGGGCAACCGTTTTTCCTTTCGGAAGCGGTGTTCACCCGAAGCACGGCATCCGTTTTTCATTCGGGAAGCAGTGTTCAGCCAAAGCACGGCAAACAACCGGCCACAGAATATTCATATTCTTGTGGCAGTTGGGGCTCGAAAGGAGACCAGCCAGAGCGCGGCTGCGTCGCATTCACTGTTTCAACAGTGAACCGCGCGACCGGCGGCAGAATATTCGTTTTCTTCGGTAACCGCTGTTATTCAGGAGACCGGCCGACACACGGCCCCAGAATGAGCATTTTTCGTTCGGTTAGCGGTTATCGGCCGAATTACGGCAAGCGAACGGCCGCAGAATTTTCGGCAACCGGTGTTCAGCTGGAGACCAGTCTACGTAACGTAAGGTATATGGTTATACGTCATTGTTTCGGTAAGCCGCGTACACCCGAACAACGGCACGGGTCTGCGCGTAGAGAATTCGTGCTGAGACGTGTTTGGGAGGAGACCCGCCGGTGTAGGACCAGTTTTTACTTGGGTGAAGAAACAGTTCTTAGGGAGCCCAATGACGAAGAAGCGTTTTTTATCCGCGCGGTGTTTCTACGTTTTAAATGAACGAACTTCGTTTGTCAAACAGTAATGAGTATTCTAGGTGAACGAGCAAGGTGCATAGACTCACATTACATTACCAGGGAACCTTTTAGGCAATCGTAATTCCATTTTTTGCCACAAGAAGGCTTTGCCACACCGACGGGTGAGCTAAGCCTCGCCACTCATAGCCGTTACCACGCCTCGTCCGCCGGTTTCGTCGACGCGTCAGATCGAGGCTATTCGCCCCCTCAAGAAATGGAGATCATTGGAGACATCGACCCGGCACAGGTGTTCAACCGGAGGTGGCGGTGGTACACCAACATAAGTGGCCTTAAAGGGCGTCAAGCAAGCGGCCGCCACACAGGAGCACAACCGGCGCCATGTCATGGACTCCCCATAAAAGAAACGCAAGGGCGCGGAAAATCGCAAGTTTGCGGCTATTCTTCTTACAATAATACTGCGAAAAACAATGTTGCACTATTTTGTTGGTGATAAACGTAGAAGAGGCTAAACTCGTGCATTGGTAGGCTGAAATTCATGCCCTGCTTCATATGATTTTATGAGTGTCTATTTAGAAACACGTGTTATTTTAAATTTACCATAAAACCAGAGCGTTGTGAAGGACGAAGCCTGGATGCTACTTTAGTTGCGGTGTTTAAAGGTGACCTTAGCCACACTCCGGAAGTGAGTCATTCGTTTAAACATAATTGGCAGCATCCTACCAAACACAGATTTAGTCGGGTTTTTCTTGCCGAACGCGGCTTGTTGAGTTGACGCACGATTTGGCTCTAGCAATAGATAAGCTTAAAGTAGTTTACTGTATTTTCTTGTACTGCACAAAAAGCATTTGGAGGTGTTCCATGTGAGCTTCTTTTTAGTACATTGCGGGCTATAAACTGAATGAATCGGTTATTGCATGGATAAGACAGCAGTCGGTCGCTTTCAATAGTTGTTCGTGCGGATGTATTCCCGTGACCTCAGGAATTCCCCAAGGGTCAGTGTCTGGCCGTCTTTTATTTCGGTTATATGTAAATGTTTTTACTATTGGCCTCAAATCTTTGTTCCAATTGTTCGCGAATGACTGTGGAGTTTACAGTACTAAGCGAATGAACCTGATTCCGAATACCTGCAGCATGATTTTAATTTAATACGAACCTCGTGTGCTGATTAATAACAATTTATTAACAACCTCGTGTGCAGAAAAGTAATTTAATGTTAAAAAGTGTGTTAACGTCACCTTTACAAGAAAACCTTCATTGCAATTGAATACTTATACCGTAAAAATCAGTGCTTTAAGAACGGCTGTGGTATATAAATAACTAGGAGTTTATTTAACGAGAGGTTAGAAGTTAAATATGCACGTTCCCAACACAAAATACGGCTGCACGTATTTTTGGCTTTCTGAGATAAAATTTCAGCGAACCTCCATCTGCCCTAAAAGAACAACCGTATTTTACTCATGTGCGCTGAATGTGGCAGTACGCATGTGTTTTCTCTACTCCTACTCTAAAGAGCTGGTTGATACCCTCGAAAACATACAGAATAGGGCAGTGCGATTCCTATAAGGTAATTGGCACTGTCAAACTGCATGAGGGAAAGTCATAGTAAACCTGAATGGTAAGGCGGGAAAGATCACAGACGAAACCTCAGGTTAAAATTTCTTCGTAATATCTATCATTCGAAAACTGTAATAGAAGGGGAGAAGCATATCCAAGCGCCATTCTACATGTCCAAAAGTGGGACCGCTAGCTTAAAGTACATTATTAACTTTCCTTTAAAGGTGACGCCTTGCGCGAATCATTTTCTCTTAGATCAATACGAGAGTGTTCACGTACAATTGTACCAACTGTTCATGATGACAATTTTCACCGCGCTTTGTAGAAATAGTTTGTCATTTGGTCTCATATCTGATCTTAATGGTATGTATCTCCCTGCTTTAATGCATGCAAAAGCAATCAGGTATCAAATAAATAAATAAATAAATAAATAAATAAATAAATAAATAAATAAATAAATAAATAAATAAATAAATAAATAAATATTAAAATAAATACATAAAGTTGCGGAGCTGTAAGTTCGCCTCCGTCGGGTTGAGAGCCTTACGCATTCAAACTTGACCAATGAAATATTTATTGTTTTATTCGTTCAAGTAAGCAAGGTTTGCTATATGCATACTACCATTGCTATGTTATTGGTTTTAAACAAATTGTGAAACTCTAGTCTTACGCCTTTCCTTGCGGGAACACAGAGGGCTACAACTGCAGTCACGTGAAGCAAAGCGTCATTCGCAACGCGTCTAGAATTTTTTTTGCCGTAGTACGACATTAGACGAAAACTAGGTTGTATTGGGCTATTAAGTCGTGTGCACATAACTTATAAAAACTACTTAAAAATAAATTGAAAATGAAAGGATTTGTTCGATCTCTCCTAGGATCAGCCCCGTGAAAGATCATCAGAAAAGTTGATCTAGTAGAAAATTTCTTGGCAAGAAAAATGGGCAAATACTGGACATAATTGTTGGTTGAAGAAAATTATATTAAATGCTCCTCAGTTTTTGTGGAGTACCAAAACGCTCCGTAAACTCATTCGTGCCGGTTTTATATACAACAAAACTGGTCGAGCAACTGTTGTAAAAATAGTTAATTTAGTCAGAGCATGAAAGTGCTCAGGAAGATTGTCCTAAATGAAATTGGCTAAAAGCGGCACTTTCATTTTTGTGAAATTCAACAGCCTCGCGCCCCCTTTTCCCCTCCATCCCCGTTTATTGCAGGTAATACGCCCCACAGAAGATATCAGGACATGGACAATACATCTATTCCACCTCTACAAAGAACTGAATATGTTATGTATTCGACAGTAAAAGAGGCACAGCAATTAAAGGAAAGACGATTTGTCAGCACAGTTTCATAAAAGGGTTTTGGTGTCCACTGACGCTGATAACTAAGAAGGGCTGCGCTGAAGGCTGGGTGGCTGGTGGTTGCTCGCGGGCTCACTTTGATGTGGCTACATTGGACCCAAAATGCTAGGTATGTGCTGCTGCACAGTGCGACTGAGTCATCGGCTTGCGCGACATGCAGTGACCGGCCTCAGTACAGTTAAGGTACTGTGGCTGAACTCCAATGCCCGTAGCACGGCGGTATTTCGGGCAGCTTTAGTCCGGCTGGAGTCCGATGACCGCATCTCGGCTGCCCTCCAGTGGCCGTACTTCAGTCGTACATGGGTGGCTTTGGAATGGGCGGAGCCCTAGGGCTGGAATCTTGCCGTATGAACGTAAGCCCGTCGACTGGCCGATGGACACTATCCGTTGGACAGCCATGGGAGTACGGCCGTCTACGGCCAAAAGGCCCACATTTGGACACGGGCCGAACATGGCTGCCGAAAAAAGGCCGGACAGAAAATCACCGGCCTAAGTACACCGGATTGATATAGGCCGAACAGTCTTGTGCTGCCTGGGTAGTTTGCCTATTTTAGAAATATGTCGTTTGTTTACTTAAATAAAAAGTAAAGAAGAAATACTGTTGAGTTGATGCACTTTTCTCAAGTTGGCGCCATCTACATAGCAAGCGAGAGATTTATTTTTTATTTTCGTACAGAAGTGACATACTTCCCAAATCAGCAAACTAGGCTGTTTGGAGCATTTTGATGTAACTGTAAGTCTCTTCGAATCGGCGCCCGATAGTTTTTAAGGTCGCGAGCCGTTAAGTCATGCGTCACAGAGGAATGTTAACAGGTGAGTTCCACCTAAAGGAGCACTGACACGGATATTTTATGTTACTCATTAATGCTTTTATCGATGCTTAATTGTCTGACGAAACTGAAACAGCACTTCAAATACTCCAGCGCGCGATAGTTAATTACATTGAACGGCCTGAAAGTCCTTTGTTTCAAATTTCCGCGCTTTCACCCCAAACGGCATATATGACAGAATCCCGTTCTGACCTCACCGCTTTGTGCGGACGTTACCGGCGCCCGCTTGAGAGGGTGTTGCGACCGCTTGCCGCTCGTGGGGTTACGGGCGGGAAGTGACGTCACGAGTTTTTGACGAGCGCTCTCGCGTCACTTCTTTTGCTTCACGGGGTGATGTCACGCTGTTGTCCATTTGCTGAGTGCCGCTCCACGCGCTGCTCCGTCGGCGCAATAAATGAGACCCAATTGAACTATGTTTTCTTGTCGCAGGCCGCTCATATTTCAGGCAGGGTATTCTGTTGAGTGAAGGAAGCGAACTGTGCAATAATATTAACGCCGAAAATTGGAGTCAGTGCTCCCTTAAGAACGCAGACTTTACACAAATCGTTAGAGCTGCACCTACGGAGGCGCTCTACTCGCAGTGACGGTACAAATATTACCGTTGTTACTCGCGTAATGAAGGCATTTTTTTTCTCGTAAAACAGCAGCAAAGTTGGGTTTGCGTAATTGTGCGGGATAATTTTGAGGAAACGTTTTCCAAGTTACGAACGAGGGCCGCAACGAAAAAAAGCAATGCATTAGATAACCTACCTTTCGTACAAATATACGCGTACACAATTGGTAAACAAGCAGCGTTTTTATTCAATACACTCGTCTTTGTTTGTCAAGGTCTCACTTCTATAGCGGAAGGGCGGTTCTCATCGATGCTCAATGCGTACTCCAGAACCTCAAAAACTGGCAGCTTAAGTGCCATTCAGCCCATCACCGACTGAAAGGTGCAAGAGGAGTAAAGAAGCGTGAAGAACACTGTCACGAAAAAACGTAAGGCTACTCCCTAAGAAACAGACAGCGCGTCGTTGTTACTTGCTGTCCCACGACGCCGCACCTGAGTGTTTGTTCGCTTTTACTCCGAGATATGGGTCCAGGTTACACTCGCGATCACCATAAGAAAGAGCGAGTGGAGAGCGAAAGCTGCAGTGCGGCCATTCGTGGAACTACACGGTTAAAAGTTGGGGGTGCGTTTATTGCTCGGGGAAAAAAATGAAACCTAATTTTGACGACTGAAGTTGGTGGTGCATTCATTATGCGAGTGCGTTCATTACGCGTGTAAATACGGTAGTTTTGGTGGAAATATATCCCAGTGCAAAAACACGTAGAATGAGCATAAAGTAGATAATTGCAAAAAGCGGCTGTATTCGGGGGGTAAATACAAGGGTTTAAGGACAAACGAAATGATCGGTGCGCAGAATCCGGCGGTTCAGATGTATGCGGCGAAAAACGTGCAGTAGATATTTAATCTTTGAGACTCACGATACAATCAAAGAGCACAGGCACACCCACTAAACCCCAATATTGTTACCAACACACCTAATACAACCCATTATACACAACAGTTCAGCGCTAACCGAAAATCACCTTGTATGAATACTTTAGCAGTTGATATGTACAGCAGTCAAAAAGGAGTACCCGACAGACCGGTCATAATAATTCGTCGAGGCCAATAACAAGCGCAACGCCTCCCCCGACAACATCAATTGCTCATTTACTCAAATACGAATTCATAACAATCGGGCCGAGGTTTGGGAGCCCCGTCACATGAACAAAATCCGGCACTTAAAATTCCAATTTTTTTATTTATTTGTTTATCTATTTACTTATTCATTTATTTATATAACATGCCATCCTGCTCCGGCAAGGCTATTTGGTACGAAAGGAAGGAAGGGACATGCAAACAACAAAATCACAGCTCAATAAAGGATCAAGTTTAAGGAGTTTAAATTAAAGAAAGCAATCCTCTAACCGCAGCTTCAGTTGCCGAATCAGCGATGTTTTTGGCAGCTTATTCCAAACCCAAAAAATCGCCCGCGCGCTTCGCGTAGATGGCTAACCAACGAAACTCTACGAGGGGCTCAGCCCGCCTCGCACCGCAAATTACCCTCTGTTCGCAGGGTAGCTGCGCGAAGCAGTAGTTCGCCGCCAGCGCCCGTTACAACGAGGGCATTTTCTCTCCCTCGTAGGTTCCGTTCCCTATTAGCGGTGTCTTTAATTCGAGAATGTAGCTACGCTCCAATACACCCCCTGATCTCTGTTCCCTTAATAATAACTCCTCCTGTTACCTCGTTTTCTCGCCCGTGCCCATTGGGTTGCCGCGGAAGCGTTTTCGACGTACACATAACCCGCGGACTTTTCTTTCGCCTATGCGTATAAACCTTTGCCTTAATAACATCCGGTGAGGACTAAGTGAATATGAGAAACATTTCTGCCTCAGCTAATTTTATGCTTTTTAAAATTCGGTTCCTGCCGGCATATTCAGAATATGTCGGGTCACGGTACAGACATGGACAAATGAAAGGAGAACACAACAATACGAATTCCGCACGCCACGTTGAAAAATAGTGTTCGTTGAGCTACAATAACTGTGTTCTATTGGGTATTTGGACAGGCAGATTTTCCAAATTTGTTTTTGCAGATCAGCAAGGCATCATTTTGACATTCATGCTAAGATATCGCCCTGTGTGTTAAGGATCGTCTTTTCGTGTTCCCGTTTTATCTTTCCATGACTGTACAAGTTCCTCGAGATTTCCTGTTTTATCAAAACATATAAGATAAAAATATTCAAGCCTGCTATGCAGGCGTCGTCTTAGAGTTTCTAACCAAATGACCCCTTGACATCTGTAACGCTCTGCTAAATGTCGTAATTATTACATAGTTTTGCGATAGCGGGAGCCAGCAGTTAGCGCGCGCTGTTCCTTGTGCTCGACGTAGCGCGCATACCCAGTACGCCAACGAAGAATTTTTGTTTTCAAGAACGCACGCAATTTTCTAGAGTATGCGGCTGTGCGTTTTGAGGGGATTGGGGGCCCAGCAGCGGCTGGCGATGGTTTCGCGAGACCTATTTGAGCAAACAACCTCACAAAGTGCTCCGGCGCCGGCCGGATGGTTCTCTTGCACGCGCCTCTTCCCCGACGTTATTGCCTTGGTGACAGTTAAAAGTACAGGCTGTCGCTGCCCGCGGTTGCACAGAATAACTGACGGCTCTTTAATGCATCGCTGTGCCAAGAAGTACCGAACACAACCAGTGCTAGAAGTACCACCGTTTCCCTTGACTCGAGTTCTTATGGTGTTCATGGTTTCCTTAGCATGTTATAATTGCCTGTTTATTTCCTAGATGGTGCTCCGAGTATTGGGAGCAGCACCATGCTATTGGCGACACCGTGTTGGGGCTCACACCTAATGGCCATCGCGAGAACGGCCCTAATCAGGTCCGGTTACGGACTTCTTCATGGCACAGCGCACTTTTGTATCGTAGTGACTCCGTCGCTTGCGTGATACCGTCGAAGGAAGACCGGAAGACGATAAAGCAGACGTTTAAGGAGTTTTGTTGTTTACCCTTCGATCTGTCGGCACGGCGGAAGTACAGCAGTGGATACTTTTACTGCTTCCCGCGAGAAGCAGACGACGCACCTCGCGGGGCGTTTTGCAGACAGAACCTACGAATTGGAAAAAGGGGATGCACGCCATGCATGTTTGCTCAAACCACTTCGCTCAAGCCGAGTGGAACATTCCAGGTCAGCACCCACTTGCTTTTTCATTGTAGTAGAGCCCCATTGCATGCACGCGGCATACTTTCTGTAGGCACGCTTCCCCATGTGCTCTGCTTGATCATGTACTTGTCCTTTTCAGACATTTGTTAGGCGGTAAAAATATCTGTTAGGTGCGAATTAGTTAAAGGCGCTTGTTTGATATGAATACTTGACTTGAACTACCTCGGAAAACAGTTTTTTAATCCACACTTGAACTGGGCCTCAAATGCGCATCGGCGTGGCAGCCCCCCGTGCAGCTCGACGTGCCTGACGCTCAAGTCAGTGACGCTTAAGTGAGTGAATGGCAGGACTCCCAAAGCTTCGACAGCTCCAAGGATCGAGTGCACGACGTTATCTTGTCGGGGCATGCTGTTTCGCATTTTACTGCAAAGCACATATGTCTAACCCCCCCCCCCCCCCCCCCCCAGTTTTCATTTCGTGTCATCGATTTACTCAGCGCCGCTCCGAAGCTCCTCCTCACGCCGCTGACACCTCTTTTACAATTATTTTCCCCCTCGCCTCCACCGATGTCCCTTTGGCAAGTTGCGCAGTCGGCAGCTAACGGCAGTAGTGGGGTTTTCAGATGATTGCGAAAAAAAACACTAGCACAGATGGGCGTAAAAAATGCGCTGACGATTACTATCCCCCTATTACAAATTTGCGCACAACGCGAGCTGCAGTCTTGCGGTCATGGATCATTTCTGCTGCATCTGCCACCACCGGCCAGCATGTTGTAAATCATGTTTGCACCTCCACCGCAAATGTCACATGGTTAGTAAAGACTCCCCACAAGGAACCAGCAAACATGTTGTTGGATATTATGTTTGAACCTCCCGCGCTAACATCGCGTGGTTTGGATTAGCGGAGAAGGGAACAGCGTCTGCGGAAGGTGTCCTGGGTAGGGCGCTTCTTGGGGGTGACCTACCAAACATCTGCGAGAGAATTACAGAGAGACAGATAACGCCGTAGCCGGACGTGTCGTGCTCTACCAGTGTTGTACACGTTCCTCCAAAATAGGAACGAAAGCTCTTTCCTCGTTCCTTGCCAACGTTGAAACGAGTTCCCGTTACAAGTTCCTTTATAGCGAAAGGAACGCGTTCCAGTTCCACTTCGAAAATTGGAACCTGTCGTTACATTAACGTTACAATTAGGTTTTGAAATTGAAATATAGTGTCGGATAATCCTGGGTCGAAATTAAGTGAGACATTTATAACTCACTACGAACTACGTATATTATACGAATATTAACACCATCGGCAGCAGATTATCTGGAGATAAAGATAATCAAAAGAAACGCTCCTTGGCGAATTTTTTCAGGGAGGACCGGAAAAACTCCAGAAGGCTCGAGGACATTTCGGTGCAGGATATTTCCGTGCGGAAATTTCGGTGTACGGACATATCAGTGTAGGGGCGTATCGGTGTTCGGGCGTTTCACTGCAGGCACATGTTGATGTAGGGACATTTCGGTGTACGGACATTTCGGTGACCAAATTATCCGGTGCTTGCCTGTTTGCGACAGCCGTTATATTTTTTATTTCCGCTTAACGTGTGTTACGGACAACAATCTGGAGCAGTGAATTAATTTTTTTATTGATGCCATGTGTGATCTTTGCAGGTATTTTTAGAAATTGTACATTTATATATTTTTTGTTTAATACCTCTTCCTGTGGACACCTGTTATGCAGCCGATTGAATTCTTTAGCACACGTTTTTTTGTTCATCTATGACAGGTTCGTAATTTATATTCGCTTTCTTAGTTAAGACAATTACCCGTGTTTAAGATGGTCTAACGCCTTTTTTGTAATTTTTTTATTACACACCCTGAAATTTCATAAATTACATGCACACTCTCAATATACAAAAAGTAACAAACATTAGGTAACCCCCCAGAATGAAGAAAACCTTATCAAGAGTATTACATAGGCAGGGCTGCCGTGCTACAATGAATTCGCAAAACACTCGTCTAGGATATTGTCGGGGAGGAAAAAACGGGTCTTTTGGAAAACAGCCGCAGGATCTAATGTCCTAATGCTGATTAAGCGCGTACCGGTGGCGCATACACATTCCACCCATTGTGTTCGAGGAAACAAACCTTCGTTTAATGTTTACAAGCCTACATTTACCACATTTTAATTCTTTGATCTAGAGCCACGCTCTAATCTCGACCAGATTTCTTTTTCAGCCATATCATTTTCAGTTTCCACTGAAAATCCTACAGGCATGGTTGAGTGCACGGTCTTCGAATCATCACCGCAGTGATTGTTTGTTTTTCTATTTTGAACATACTGCTGGTTCCATGGCGGCTTTTGCAGGAATTGGGTAACACATTCAGAACAATGACATAGCACACTTCGCGTTTAAAACAGAGAAAAAACTTTGCATTCACCATGGGCCCACAAAACATAATGTGACACAAAAAGCCACCCAAAAAGCCTCTGAGAACACAATGGCCCCTATCGTTTGCTGGCTACGCCCTTCCGCGCGTCGCGGTCATATCGATGGCGCCCCCACTCCAGGAATCGCTCTTTCTGCGCCTTCAGTCGCCCCCTTGGGAATTAACACATCAAGTCGCGCATGTCATGGACACCCCAGATATACATCGCTTTTTCTCATTATCAGGAGCAAAAAAAAATGAATAGGCTAGTGTGGCGAGAGCGGCAACAGTCGTCTTCAAGTTTTCGAAGTCCTGTCGACGCAATGTAAAACACAAGCGACAGCCCTCTCTCTCTACTTAGGGGGATGATTGCCGGCGGGGCTCAGCTTTCCCCTCCCCTAAGTAACGCCACCGTAAGTGCGATCGTTGGTTTGTTAGTTTTAAGTAGAACTGACACCGAATGCAACTAAGGGGAGATTGCTTGAGAGAATAATTAAAACAAAATGCACACGCGCCTAATCGACCTCGTTTTTCTTTTGTTGTTTTTGCGCGGAAGTTTTGCTGGGGGGGGGGGGGAGAAATAGCGTAAAAGCAGCAGCGTCTTGCACCATTTGGTGAAGTGAAAGAAAAGCGCTTTGGTAACACTTAAAGTATTAGGGTTATACACATGAATGTTAAAATAACCAAAAATAGTTGAACGGATCCAAATTAACAACGTTAATTTTTACCATCTGCTGCAGAAATTTGGTTTCACGTGGCAATGCTCCGCCAGGGTTTAGCGTTCGTTTCCACGAATGGCGGCGCAAGCAAAAGTCTGGAACGTAAAATCAAATCAAGTCACGAAATTACAATAATAAAGATAAAAAAATGTTCAAAGAATGCCTAGGACATCCCCTCACTCAAAATGTCTGGGCCAAGACGTGGTGCACCAAAATGTCCGTGCAAAGAAATGTCCACACCGAAACGTCCTGGACCGAAATGTCCGACACCGAAATGTCCGGATCCCGTTTAGCAGTGTGTTCGTTTAGTTGGCTACGTTGTTACCTGGTTGACCGGGACCGGTCTGGTCTTGAGCGCGCGGAAGAACGAGTAGGAAGGGTGCGGAGGCACGAACATGGCAAAGGCAGGCCCGCGGAACTAATCCCCCTACCACGACTAATGCCGCAAGTGCCCAGCCGGGTCCCGGTCAACCCAGTAACAACACATGGGACACAACGGACAGACTGCTAAAACTCTCTGTTATTTCCCCACCAGAGAACAATTCTATCGGCCAGACGCGCATTCTGACCTCCCCAGACGAACGATGAATGGTGAAAAGCATTCTCGCGGCTACGCTAGTCACCCGTCTAACGCCGCGTAGGCAACCAGCATGAAAGCAAGCACAAGCTGCGGCCTGCTGCGTGGTTATTCTTCTGCTTTTGACCTTCGAGGAAGCACGTACGGCTGAAGGGCGGCAAAACTGACCATCTTATAGGAAGAGAAACGCAGTAGCGCTTTGTGGTTTCTTGTACTCAAGGCTTGGCATCAAAAACAGCCAAATCCCAGGGATGAAACGGCAGGAAAGCCGTTCCTGCCGTTCCTTCAAAAACGTAACCAGTTACTATTACAGTTCCACCGACCCTTAATGGAACGAGGGGGCGTTCCTCCGTTCCTCCAAAAAGGAACTAGTTCCAGGAACGCCGTTCCTTGTAACGCCGTTCCGTACAACACTGTGCTCTACTTTCCCCTTCGCTGGACGCTCCTCTCCGTTTTTAGATGCGAAGCATCTCATGGTCGGGGCTATGTCCCTCCCTTGTCATTGTCGTTGTTGCGCCGTCCACACCTCCACTGCGCATGCTCGGCTTTCTGAACGCCCCGTGGTGTCTTACCCTTCTATGGCTCCTGGAGTGACGTTGTTGACAGTGTCTTCCAGGGCTGGCACGAGACGAGCACGCTTGACGCGCCTTCGACGTTTCATCGTCGTCGGCAGGGGCGTGTGTCGGTGAGTCTCGACGGGCCGTGATTACAAGCAGTCCGCAGCCATCCGGGGAACATGGATCGACCTTATCTTCAGCAACTTCATTGTTCATCCACTACAACAGCCCTTGATGTTACATTTCACAGACCATAATGCAGTCATAATCAAATCGGAACACCAACCACAGGTCGACGTCACCTACGTTGAACATGTTGGTGATTATGCTGAAATAGACAAACTCACACCACGTAAAACGTCTCTCTCTTCTCTCTCTCTCATCTCTCGTCTCTCTCTCTCATCTCTCTCTCTCTATCTCTCTCTCCTCTCTCCTCTCGCTCTCTCTCAACTCTCTCTCTCTCTCTCTCTCTCTCTCTCTCTCTCTCTCATCTCTCATCTCACTCTCTCTCTCTCTCTCTCCTCTCTCTCTAATGCCTCTCCACTCTAACACACCCCCTCTAATAAAATACACCATCTTACCGTAAGGGAACCCTGAGTAGTATGCGCAACAGCGATGGGGTCAACGCAATTTCTCATTTCGAAGTTCCGATAACTGAAAAGTGTGGTAGTTACCTTGGAAACCAAACGGTAAATATAACAGTAGCTACGTACCTCAACCTCACGGAAACGACGAACAAAAAACTAATGGGCACTTGAATCGAACCCATGCCTGCTTCGCATACTACCCAGGGTTCCCCTACGGGAAGATGGTGTAACGTATCTTCCTTTCTTCGCCGCCGCGTTCGCTGACTCGCTGAGACCGATATCAATACGCCGCTCCCGCGAAGGCCAGGTAACCGCTGCCAAAGGGCCGCTCCTAAAACGACCAAAACCCGCCGTCTCCATTTCCAGCAAAATTCACGACGCCAAGTAGCTGCGAATCCCTCCCGGTAGAAGAGAACCTTCCCCAGTTGGAACGCCGGCCTGAGCGCATATTTCTTTTTTTCAGTCTGGAAAGCCTTCCCAGTGACATTTTCGCCGCTGTGTTTCACGCCTATGTATGCGCCGTCAGTGGTGGCCGGTTTATGCGTGCACAGTTTGCGGGTAGAATTGGGGGGGGGGGGGTTTGCATGCACAGGTAAACCTATTGCCGCTCCAGATGAAATTCCAGCTGTGCTGGCGGAGAATTACATGTGAAGATTACATGGCTCAATGGGCTTAGTCGGCTGTCCTCCTCAATTGACTGGTGTAGGTTGATGCTTTACACAGGCTTGTTAAACACACTGTAGGATACATACAAGGCGGAAGGAAAACGTACGGTCACATGATTGTACACGAGAAGAGAGCTGAGGGCATTCCTGGTTTTAATGATTCTGACACGTTTAATGATCACTTTACCGAAAACAACGATTATATTATTAGCATGGATGCCTTCGCTATATGACTGCCGAATCCCCTGAAAACATTATTTTAAATCCGACAGACGTTAAAGTATTGAGAGCGCTCTTTTTTCTATTAAGCAACAGCTCAGCCTGTGATGCTTATAACCTGATGATGATGATGATGGTTTGTGTTTAATGGCGCAAGGCCGACGAGGGCAAAGAGCGCCAGAAAAGTCATTTAATGAAAAGAAGTGATTACCACAAAAGGTAGGTATAAAACATGTAAACTGGACATTGTAAGATCAAAAAAGATAATGGTGATGGCTGGTGTATAGGGCCAGATTTGATTATGCATGATAAGAAATGAGGTTTAAAAACTTCACGTCTGACAAATACTTAAACACGCGTTTCACAGAAACCATGGCATCGTCACCCAGAAACAACGATGGGTGTAGGGAAATATGTTGTCTGTACAGTTCTCTGAAGTGTTTGTGTCGTGTTGTGTCAAGTGTGTTGCATTGTATGAGTATGTGGACTACGGACAGGCCCTCCCCACACCTGCTACACAGGGGTCTTGGAGAACCCGTGAGCAGGTGCGAGTGCGTCACATGTGTATGGCCTATCCGTAATCTAGCTAAGGTAACTTCAATGTGCCTGTTGTGTGAGTCAGTAGTGTATTGTCCCAAGTGTGGTTTTATTACGTGTAGTTTGTTGTCTGTCTGTTCGCTCCAGTCTGCTTGCCACGTTTTACGGAGTTGCTGTCTTATGTGTGGCTTGAGGTCTGTGTAAGGAAGTGTTGTTATGTTTACTGTGTTTCGGAGTGCAGCATTGGCGGCCATTTCATCCGCCAGTTCATTTCCGCCGATGCCAGAGTGGCCTGGCACCCAACACACAGTCACCTCAAGGTTTGAAGAATACGCCAGCATAATTGATTTCAAGAGAAGGTTAACTACATGGTTTTTCGATGACTTTCCGGATGATAATGCACGGACGACGCTCAGCGAATCTGTATAGATGATAGATTTAGGAATATTATGTTCAACTATGTGATTTACAGCCAGAAAGATGCCATATGCTTCTGCCGAAAAAATACTTGTCTTTGCATTCATGGCTCTACCTCCTTCAAAATTGGGTCCATGAGCAGCACAAGACACCGCAGTGAACGTTTTGGAAGCATCAGTGAAAAACTCTGCAGCCCTGTATTTATCCTGCAGATACATGAAATGCTGCTGAATCGCAATTCTTGGTGCCCTGTTCTTATCAAGATGCGTAAAAGACAGGTCACAGAGCACAGGGCGCAGATTCCATGGTGGTTTAAAATCAGTGATGGGTGTCTTGTGAATGTCTAAAAAGGGTACCTCATGCTCAGAGGCTTCCTCTCTTACCCTCAGTGAAAAGGGCAGAGAGATCGATGGACGATTTAAGAACAGTTGTTGTGAGGATGTGTTATTAATGGTGGAATTAAAAGGGTGGTTAGTCAGGGCCATGATTTTCGAGGCATACAACAAATCCATGTAAATCCTCTGGTGATATAGGGACCATTTATCACACTCGGCGTAGAGGCTCTCGACTGGGCTAGTGCGAAAAAAAGCACCACATGCAAGGCGAAGACCCAGATGCAGCACTGGGTCGAGCATTTTCAGGGCCGTTTTTGTGGCAGACCCATAAATGACGCTGCCATAGTCCAATCAGGACCCCACTAGGCTTGTGAAAATACGTAAGAGGAGTTGCTCTTCCGTTCCATAAGACTGGTGGGACAAGATTTTCCTAATGTTGAGAGCCTTTAGACATTTATGTTTCAATTGCTTAATGTGAGGTATGAATGTAAGTTTTTCATCCAACACCACTCCTAAAAACTTGTGTTCCTTCCTCACAGGAAGCGAAACGCCATTAAGTGTAATGTCTGGGTCCGGATGGATCCCACGCTTCCTGGAGAAGACAACACAGGTGCTTTTTTCTGGATTAAGTTGAAACCCATTCTTGTCTGCCCAGCTGGCAAGTTTTTTGACAGCGAGCTGGACTTGACGCTCACAGATGGACATATTGCATGATTTAAAGATACCTGGACGTCGTCTACATACATGGAATAAGAAATTGTAGGTGGCAATGCCTTCCCAAGGGAGTTCATTTTAACTATGAAAAGAGTGCAGCTTAAAACTCCACCTTGCGGAACGCCGTTTTCTTGTACATGAACCCTTGAGAGTGCGCTACCAACTCTCACACGAAAAGTTCTTTCGGACAAATAACTAGCAAGAATGTTCATCATGTTCCCTGAGACACCAAATGACTTCAGGTCACTGAGGATCCCGTAGCGCCAGGCGGTGTCATATGCCTTCTCAAGGTCAAAAAACACCGTTGTGCAAAACTGTTTGTGAATGAAAGCGTCCTTTATGTATGACTCAAGAGCGACAAGTTGGTCATTTGTAGATCGCCCCGCCCTGAAGCCTGCCTGGCAGCTCTCGAGAAGACCATGGTACTCTAAGAAGTACACGAGTCTCCTGTTTATCATCTTCTCAAAGAGCTTACACAGGCAGCTTGTCAGGGCAATGGGACGATAACTGGCGGGAGAGGAAGGGTCCTTTCCTTCCTTCAAGAAAGCCACCACTATGGCCTCCCTCCAAGAGCGAGGAATGTGCCCCGAAAGCCATATGTTGTTGTGTAGATGTAGGAGTGTTTCAAGAGTGTCTGGGTGTAGGTGTTGTATCATGCATGGTGTATGTGATTTTGTCTGCACCTGGAGCTGAAGGCTTACATGTGCTGAGAGCAACCTTCAGCTCATGAATTGAAAAAGGACAATTGTAAGAAGTGTGCGACTTGTTGTGATCACGCAGGGACTTCTTTTCTACAGATGTTTTGTGTTTCATGAAAGTTTTTGTGAAGTGTGCTGAACTGGACACGTGTTCGAAGTGTTGTGCGAGTGTTAGCCTGGTCTTCGAGTGTGTCCCCTGTTGTGCTAACCAGAGGCAGGCTGTGTGTCTTGTTGTCCTTTTAGTTTGCGTATTCGTGTCCATACTTTCCTTGTGTCTGTGTAGGAGTTTATTGATGTTATGAATGTGTGCCAACTCTCTCGTTTTGCCTCACGGCGCACATGTTTTCCTAACGCCTTGGCCCGTTTGAACAAGAGGAGGTTACTCGACGTGGGGTACCGACGAAGGATACCCCACGCGTTGTTCTGGGCCTCTCGCGCCCGCCTACAGTCCTCATTCCACCACGGCCTCCTCTGGTTGCGCGGGGCACCAGAGGCGTGGGGAATGCACTTTTCGGCGGCGTCGAGGATGTGCGCCGTGAGGAGTTGGGTAGCTTCTTCAACGTGTAGGTGTCCTATGGATGTGTGGTGTAGTTTGGATGTCTCTGTAAATGTATTCCAGTTAGCTCGTGCTTCATTGAACCTATTATGGGAAGATTGACTGCATGGGCCTTTACCTATGTATGTTAGTGAGGTGGGGAAGTGGTCACTGCCATATGGGTCAGTTCCCACTCCCCACTCGACAAGAGGAAAGAGAACTGCGGAGCCAATAGCCAAGTCAAGACATGAGTATGTGTTGTGACCAATGTTATGGTATGTAGGTTGTTTATTGTTGAAAGGCATGCTCCAGAAGATGTAAGGAATTTCTCTATCAGGCGACCTCGGGCATCCGTTCTGGAAGAGCCCCAAAGAGAGTTGTGAGCATTAAGGTCACCTGTTAGGATGTATGGTTCGGGCAGCTGGTCTACCAGCGCCTCGAAGTCGGAGCTCGTAAGTGCAACATCAGGAGGAATGTATATGGAGCATACGGTTATCAATCTATTAAATATTATTGTGCGGACGGCTACAGCCTCAAGGACGGTGTTCAAGGTGACAGGGTGGCATGCTAAGGATTTGCGGGTGATTATGGCAACACCGCCAGAAGAGTGTGTGCAGCCATCCCTGTCTTTCCTGTATACCATGTAACTATTCAAGAAATTTGTGTGTTTGGAATTCAGATGTGTTTCCTGACACACATTATACTTGGCTGATTGGCATGCAGAATCTCATAAACGTCGTCAAGATTACTCAGAAGCCCTCTGCAGTTCCATTGAACAATATTTTCTCTTCCCATTATTATGTGTTCAGAGCTACTGGAGTGTGACTATTAATGTTGGGTCTTTCGGGGCTTCCACTCTTGGAAGGGGTTTTCTGACCTTCTCTACTGACCTGGACGTCGCAGCCCATTCCTTCCGCTGCGATGAAAGCCGGAAGGGCTCGATGTCCATGTCGTCGTCTGAAGGCAAGGGGGCGCCAGCGGACTGGGCCCCATTGACATGGTACCCTTTCGGGTGTTCTTTGCCTGCGCTGCCAGTGTCGAAGGCGTGGGGAGCACCCCAGATGGCACAGGCAGTGAGCCGGAGGAGGGGGTCGCTGCGACTGCCTCCGTCTCCATCTCGTCCGGGCCCTCGCGTGTGCTTCGGGCCGGTGGAGAGGGGGAAACAGTGGGTGCAGCAGCATCCCCACCGGACGTGGATGCCACCACACCCACTGCTGGCTCAGCGAGCGGTGCGGAGGCGGGTTGGGCTGCCAGAGGCAACCCAGGGGGGGGGGGGGGGGGGGCGGGGGCGGGACCAAGATGCTTATAACCTGCAAATTAAGTGCATTAAATATGTCTTTGACCTAATTGCACCTATATTAACGCATGTATATATAACCTTTCTGTCTTCACAGTTGTTTTCCCACTCAAAATGCAAAACGCGAAAGTACTGGCAGTGTTCAAACAGGGCGACAGAACAAATTTGTCGAATTAGAGAACGTTATCTACATTACCGGTATTCCCCAAAGGTCTCGAAAATTTTTTTTGTCGCCTCTCGGATTTTTTGAAAAGTAGAAATAAAATCACACATAACCAGCTTGCATTTCGTTAGCACCTATCAACTCAGTCTGGCCTTCTTCACATAAAACAATCTATATTATTAACCTAGAAGAACGCTTATTAACGCTTGGTGTTTTCTTCGACCTCAGCGAGGCTATTTATTCTATTAGTTATTCACTGTTGCTTAAAAAGCTAGCTTTTTATGGTGTTTGCGGTGTTGCCCAAAAACCTATCACTGCATATTTGACAAGCAGAACCCAGTGCGTACAGGTAGACACCAACACCAAACTTAAATCGGTATACCTTGGCGTTCCTCAAGGAAGTGTATTAGGCCCTCTTCTCTTTTTAAAATATATAACAATGATACAGGTAGTGTAGAATATGACACTTAATACATTATTTATGCCGATGATAAAACTCTGCTATTTAAATCAAACAATGTGATGACCCTAATACGACATGCTAACAGGATGTTAAAAAGCATTTATGAATGGTGTGTTGAAAATAGCCTGAAAATAAACATAGGCAAAACTAAAGCAGTACTTTTCCGTGCAATAAACAAAAATAGCACAAATGAAGCAGATAAAAGTTTGCCTCCTAAAAAATTTAAATCGTGACTTCAATGAAAACATTAAAACATTACGCGTTTGATTTGATGAACGTATGACCTGGAGCCATCACGTACACTGTCTTGCTGTAAACTTTACCAAATCGTAGGTACACTTTTTCATGAACTATATTTTTAATATAGCTTCTCTCGAGTGGCATATTATTTGCTACAACACACGATCTCCTGATTTTTGGCAAATACCGCAATCAAGAACTATGGAGTATAAATGCTACGGCACAGATTACCAACCTTGTTAATTTATCTTGATCAAAACGTAAATCCTAGATTCCAATGAAACCTAATGGCATTTTATGTTCAGCAGTGATTGATTGTAGTTCTTCCTAGGTGTTTGTGAAATCTTATTTCTCCCATGTTTTTCATGGTGCTATGTGGTGACAAAGATGTCAATTTTTTTAACTACATCTTGCTGTTGATTCCTGTTTGTATTTTTTTTCTTCGCTGAAAAAGATGTCAATTAGTTTTTATTACATTGTACTGGTGATTTCTTGTTCGTATTTGCTTTTTATTTATCATCTTTTTTCTCGTTTCGCTGCCTTGCTGCCCTGTGTGTCTACGGGGATTTAAGGCTGGTCAAGTTGCCCGCGAGCAACTTTTTCCCAAATCAACCGTCGCACTATTTCTGTAAAATCTACGATAAATAAAGTCATTCATTCATTCATTCATAAATCATTATGAGACGGGTGCATGCCATTCGTTTGGAGGAAGAAAAGCAAGAACTGAAGCATTGGCTGGAAAACAAGCGCGAATTGGTGCAAAAACAACGTAAAGCTGCTGGCATCACCGTTCCATTCTCAAGGTAAGCTTGTCGAGTAGCGGCAAATCCCACCGGGATAAAACGTGAATTGCCCTGTTGGAACAGCGGCGTGAGCCAATATCATTTCTTCGGAGGGCTTGTAGTTGATATTATCGCCGGCGTCTGTTCCTTCTATGCACACGCGCACGACTGGTTGCTGGTTTATGCGTGCGGCGGTTTGAAGTGGAGAATAATGGGAGGGATGGGGAAGGCGTGTACGCGCAGCTATAGGTTTTATGTGATGGATGGCATGTCTGTTGTGCTGATGCGAGGTTAAACGCGGACGTTAGATGCCCTAAAGAAACTCTCCGGAGTCCTTAGTGATACAGCAGATTGGGCTTGTGGATTATGCTATGTTCATATTGCCGACACAAAACTCGTATCATAATCTATAGAGGTAACAAATGTGTTTGAACAAACTCATTGGTTACGTAGTTGGTACATACTTAAATGATAAAACGTTGCGCAAACTAGACGTGCAGGAAGAAGACAGGATGAGACAGATACAAGGACTGTAGCTTTCTCATCCCATCTTGTTCACCAGCATGTCGTTTGCGCAGCGTTTTATCTTCACTTTAAAAATGTAATTACATGCAGTTTGATTGGCTGAGACGTGAAAGGACGCCATTCTTTAAAGTTATTGGACAGTTGCGGCAACAGTCGAAACCCGGCCTTACACAAACAGTAACATACTTCCAGGGGGGGGGGGCAGAGGCAGCTCCATGTTTGTCTCCCAGGACAAAGCTTTGATCTTGCAGAGGTTCATTCAGCTAGTTGGCTAGCAAGTATGCTCCATCGCCAATTACAACAAACTTGCTTGGTTTCGTGCACTCCGGGGACTGCGTCCTCCTTTGCAGCTCATCATTCTTCACAGAGTGGAAGGGCGCTATCTTTTTGCAGTTGTGCTGCAGTCTTACGCAACTATACTATGTCGTCTGGAAACTCAAACAACTGAAGTATTCTCCTTTTATCCTTAATCATGGGTTTTCCTTGTCTGATTGTCTGAATACCCCTTTCAGACATGCCATAACCGTTTTGGCAAGATGGTGCCTGATTGTCTCACTCCATTTTGGTTGTAAATTTACCGCGTTGCTTGTAACATGCTACCCTGCCAGTACATCCCTTATATATGTAGTGTCGAAAACTTAGGAAGGCATTTTCTATTCATTGGTCTTTTGAGGTTTCAATACGGCAGTGGTTCGTCTTAGTCAAACGCTTTTTCATAGTCTATTAATTCTGTGTAAACGGCCTTAATGTGTTCTGCGGATTGTTTTATCCCTTTAATGACAACATGAATGGAATCAATGGTAGAATACCCTTTGCTATAACTACCCTGCTAAGTGGGTTGTTTCCAACCTAGGTTGTCTCCAATGCGGTTTTCTATAACTTTGGTAAAACGCTGTAAACTAAGGGTAGGCCGAAGGGTCATTAGGTCTTAAAAATTGTAATAATAACTATAACATTGGCGTTTTTGCATGCTATGTGTGGTTTTTGAGCCCTTGAGCATTCCGAAAATAGTGGCGCAAGCTTTTGCAGTGCTATATCTCCTCCCTTCTTTAGAAGATCCTCTGTTATTCCGTAGGTTGCGCAGCTTTTCCTCTTTTAATGTCCTTGAGAGCCTATCTTACTTCCTTTTTGGTGACTAGAAGGACATCGTAGGTTAAACTTGTACTCTCAGTAGTTTCCTCTGATCTAACGTCGCTGGCTAACAGTGTCCTGTAGAATCTTTCTTCTATCGTTAGTATGTCATCTATTTGTGCGTAATGTTACGCTGCCGGTCTTTGAGTATGTACATTCTGTCTTTGCCAATGGCGAGTTCCCTCTTATACGCTTTGAAGCTTCCCCTATTTGCAGCGTTTCCTGGATCGGTGTCATGTTAAATGCACGAATGTCTTTTGTTTTACTTCTGCTTAATCAATTGAGACAGCTGTGCTAATTCAACTCGATCCACCACAATTGACACCTTCATGTTCTTACACTTCGTAATTCGTTCCTTGGTTTTCTTAGTCAGTTTTTCAGTTTCTTTCCTACATTTTGCTTCTCCAACAGCAGCTGCATATTCTGCGATTCCCGTTGTTATATTGTCATTTACCCTGTCTACACTACATTCGACCTCCCTATCTAGAAGCGCAAATGTGTTTTCGAGAAATAATTTAAACCATCCGTCCAAGCTCTGAATAACTCCATGCTTTGTTTCTTACTTTTCACGAGTTTCCTTCTTTCAAATTTGAGATTCAAGCTTAACTTGCATCTAACCATCTTATGAGTGCTGCTCCGACCCTTGTCTAGCACGTCTACGCCCTGCCTGGTTATCATTTGAAAGGAAGTAAATGCGAATTTTGTGGTACCAAAACGTCTTGCCCATGTTCATTTCCTATTCATTCGTTTGTAGAAGAAGGGGTCATCAACTGCAACTTATTTGTATTCACAGTCTCACCCGTGTAAATCCTCGACTGATGCGATTATCGATTCCAAAGTTTTCCACTGACCATTCTCCCATCTCTCATTTCTTCTTACCACTTTTACATTAAAGGTACCGTCCTAATCATGAAGTGTGTTGTTCCATTCTTCATTGATGATTTCACGTAATCGTAGAAAATGTCTACGGCTTCGTTGTCTTAGCTAGTTGATGACGTATAGTCCTGTACTATCTTTACCCTGGAGAACTTATTTACCTTAAACCCAATGGGTGCGGCTTTTTTGTTAATTCTGAAGAATTATTGCAGGTTGGCTGCTAATTGTTTACGGAGTAAGAACCTTACTCTTTGTTGTTTCTCCTCACTGAGTCCTTTTTAGCGCAAAATATTCTCGCTAGTAAGCTCTATGAAGTCCTCTCTTCGAGCTTCGCTTATCCCTACAATATCCCATTTTATGTCAGAGGGTTGCTCTACTAGTAGATCTAAATTTCACCCATGAGACAGGGTTCGTGCTTTGAACGTTGACAGGGTCATGTGCCAGAGGCGTCCCTTCCGAACGCAGGGATTCTTAACATTCTCTGCTGTAGCAATGCCCTGACCGCCGCTGTTGTTGGGTGCTCTACAGATTTCATGGACTGAGGGCCGAAATTAGCTTTCACAAGCCGTAGGAGGGGTCAGCCAACTACTACACTAGAGTGGCCAGATCTTTTTCTGGTGAGGGAGTGCTGTTGTGTAACAGACAGCTTTGCCAGCATTGTTGCACCTATCTGGCTTAGCCTCTCAGTAATCCGGGATAATGGTTACTTCCGGAGAAGGCAGCACTCCATACCTGCGTGTTCGGGATCAGAAACCCAGACGAAGAGAAAAGAAAGAGTAAAGAGAGAAGGAGAGCGAGTGAGAGAGGCAATGCGAAGCAGTGTTTGCCGGCGTACGGGCCGCCGACGTTTCGGCTCCGTTTATTCTGGCTTGTACGTTGTGCATCTCTCCGTTTTGGGTATGTCTATTAGGTGCGGAAACCCAAACCGCCTTAATGTATCCCCTTTCGCCACAGCTGCGCCTATGGTAAAATGAAACTGCTTCTTCTAACGCGTGTTCGACAATTAAAGAAATGACGAATGCATACACACACCTGCGATAAGGCGAAGCTACGCTGACCGATGTGAACTCCGACGTTCGGCTGGCGTCGCTGATTCTCGAGTGTACTTAGCCCATCTCTCTGCTTCCAAAAAGAAATAAGTGAAGCTGTACCTGGGAGGACTTGAATCTCACACGGCGGCAGCAGTGAGAGTTTCAAGTCCCGTTTTTGCGGCAGCAGTCAGCTGGGAAGAAACGCGAGGCGCCCATGTTTCGTTTTTTTTAATTCCGCCTCAAATTTAAGTTCCCTCAAAACAAAGTTTTTTTTTTTTAATTTCGCCTCAAATGTTTGTCAGGTATTGTTTTCGGTAAGTAATGAGGACATGTAAAACTCATATCAGCAGTTTTGGTAGTTTGGAAGGGTTCTGCGTTGTGTTTACGTGTTGGCTCGCTTGTCCCGTTGTTCTAGCGCTTCAATTCTTTGTCGCGTTCTACCAACAGGCCCAAACCAGTATAAAGATTTTAATTAATTGTTTTATTTTTAGCCGGCAGGCTTAGTGAAGCGAAACATAGACATGCAGAAAGGAGGGCATACCAAATGTTCTCCAGTTTAGGTAGCGCAATGAAGAGTTCCGTTTTTGGTCGATTGATTGTTATTATAACTTTAGGCTCCGAAGCTACACAGGCAATGAGGGACGTTGTAGTGCACTGCTCCGAAGCATCGTTGACCACCTGGTGATCTTTAACTTGAGCGAAATCTCGAACACACTGGCGTTTTCGCTTTTCTCCTATCTCTAATGACTATCGTCGTTACTAAGGGGCCCTGCCTGCCCATGTCCTGCTAGCTACCGGTCTGTTATGGAGGGCAGAATAGTACTACAACCAACAGTTATTTCTTTACAGTGAACTGCATCCCACTTGCTAAAGAGAATTTATTAAACGCAGTAACAGCTACTACCCGCGGTAGTTAGGTACTAAACGGGTCGGCAGAACACTGGAAATAATCCCAGCGCTAACGAAAATTGTTAACCACCCATAAGTCCTAAAAAACCTAAGGCAATTGCCACAAGCTCAAATATCTGCCTGTTACCACTTTCTGTTCTTGTATTTCGAGCCTATTGGAGGATTTCGGTTACTTTGTTCACGTAATTTTTTATTTTCGATAGAAATGCTAAAAAATGTACAAAAAACGACGCTATTACAAACTTCTTTGCGGAGAAACAGCTCTCAAAAATATTTTAAATGATTTAAAATAGAAATTTAATTTTGAAAAGCTGTGTATCTAGACTTACGTTTTTTAAAAACTCACTGTTAAAATTCTTTAAGTAAGTTTTTAAATTTTAATAAAGTACGTAAATAAAAATTGTTTAATGGCAAGATGTTTTGGGATCATGAGATTTGTTTGGAAATTTAATTTTTCACTACACATGTTGCACTACAGGGGCTGAAAGCCAAGCGCAATGAGGTTTTATTATCCAGCATAAGCTGCTGCGCCCTTTTTAATAATAGATGCAGAGGCATTCAACTAAGCGAGTTTTCTAAAATGATGCAAATCAATTGTCTTATTCGTCGTAAGATACGGTGTTCACCGCAATGGCGAGAGATAGTGCCGATGAGTTTTGAGATTGAAGAGACGCGGTTACAATTCAGATTTTTTAAATACACCTGCACGAGATGACTCAGAAATTGCGGTGGTGGCAATGTTAACGGCACACTAAAAGGAATTTGTCGACGTCCTGTTTATGCTTGAACTGCGTATACTGGTCCAGATTAACACACGTTTCATCGTTTATCCGTTTGATAAGTGGGTAATTATTTTATAAAGCTCGAAAAAGATGGCCGCACCAACTCAAGGAAATGACGTAGGGAGGAGTTACATCGTGATTGGACGATGTCCAGGATTAGCATTGAAACAAGTTTCAGTTTCGGTTCTGTTGAAAACCATGCTTGACATCCGGCCTTATGGTTGGACGGGCATTCTCAATATCTCAATAGTCGTCATACCACGCTTCTGCCATGTTGTCGGCTATAAAATTCCGGATATAAGCCTCCCAGGACGGCTTCGAGTCGTTGCAATTACTAACCGAGGCCTACGCAGTGGATGAACGCCGTACGCATCACCAGAGATGCTGAAATTCCATGCGCTTTTCACCCATATTTGGAGCTTGCCTCACTCATGCCTGTGTCTAAAAAGCGTGTTCGCACTAGGCCAAGGGTCTGCTGATTGTGGCCTGAGCCCACTGTCCACGAGCATTCTGTGATTATGGCAACAGCACGCCGAGAACTCAGTAGCGGGACAGTGTCGTTTGTCTGCGCGCGTTTTGCGAACTAGCCGGTGGAGCAGTGAATGTTTTGCCCCAAAAATGGTGACTTCAGTTATAAACCATCGGCCGAAAACGAAAGAAAGCAAATTACAACTAAAAAAGAATGTGATCTTGGGCATTCCAAATTACGACATCTAAAACAACATCGCCCCAGACCACTTGGCCGTGGGCCAGCGCTGCCGGCATGGGAAATATAAGGCATATACGTATAACCAGTTTAAACTAAATAAGTTTCAGCATTAAGGAAGCTTAGGTGACAATTTGTTGCATAGCGCTCGTCCGGAAAGCATCCCCCCAAATTCTACATCTCACTTCTAGCAATTGCATTTCTTAAACGCAGAAGCGTTCGCAGATGTGCGGTCGTGCTGCTGACCGCTGTGCTTGTTTACCCATGTCCACAAAGTTTTTCCTTCTCCTTAGTTTTACGCTGTACGGTAAAAGTTCAGGTTGGTTTTATTTTCTTAGTACATTTATTGACTTTGCTGACTTTTTTCCCGCCTTCAAGTGGCCTTACATTTCCCTGCTAGCGTACCAGTCAGTGAAGCGTTGCATATGCGCTTGTGCAGCGCTTGTGTGGAGCGACCTGTACTTGCAGCTATATACAGTGAACAAACTAACAAAGTAAATATGGACAGATTCTTCCATTCACGAGCATGTCGTGGCTTTGTTTAAACTGAGCGAATGAACTGCGACGACCCGCCGGCTGCCGGCGGACTAAACGCAAGGCTGACTGACTCTGTCGGAAGGTCGGCGAGCCGTGCGTAGCGCCGTCAAGCCGAGTAATCTCCTCCTGACGTCACACTAAAGGGTCAAAGAAATGGGGCGAGGATGCAGAGAGAAGGCCGCATTTTCGAATTCATGTTTGTACTAAATAAATTAACGTAAATCCGCTCAGAGTGGTCGAATCATGGCCTATCCATTACAAAAATGTTTGTTGAGTTTGTAATGAAATTTTGTTAAATTTACCGAACAAACATTGCCGCGTATCTAAAGAATTTCTGTTGTGATTCTGTTGAAAATTTGTTGAGTTTTTCAAGAAAAGTGGCCACCTTGGTTTCCTTTATTTTCCGTTGAATTTCTTACGTCGAATTCCCGTTGAGTTTCTGTTGAGATTCAGTTGAATTTCTTTTGATATTCTGTCGAGGTTTTTACGAGTGCTCACAGAGCTTTTGTTGATTTGCCGTTGTGTGTCAGTTGAGATTCAACTGAATTTCGTATTGGTATTTTGTTAAGGTTTTTACGAGGGCTCGCTGTTTTGTTGATCTGTAGTTGAAGGGTTTATGTGCTGAGAGTTGCTGCGGTGAAAGCAATTATTTAGTGAAAAAGCCTTCTGTTTTAAACCATGCTGTTTATTGTAGCACGCCAGAGCTCGATTGAAGGTCCATTATACTTCTTTAAGAGATCGTTAATGACACAAAACGTGAAAACAAAAGTCGCGAAACAAATCGAAGCGGGTCTTTGGAGCTGTACACACTTGACATTTACAGCAACACATTTATAACATGCACCACTTCCTGCAATAAACCAACGTAACCACTTCGTCATGAACACACAACAGCGTCGTTTTGACAGCCAAACACACATTCCCATGCAAATGTCAATTGTAAAGGTGCTTTCCACCAGGGCCGAGGTACCTGCATCCTTAAGCACTTGTACATAGCACACCTGTCTCTACAAACTATTTCAATTTATTATTTGACATGGCACAGGAGGCTACTGATTGCTAATTTACCCATTACGCATAAGCAGCTTCGTCACAGCCACGTCCCCCTTCCCTCTCCGTCCCAAAAGTTCCAAGTGGCACCTAAAAAGAAAAAAAGAGTAACAATGACATGTAGCTATCCACAAATACAGGAGCGAAAAATTGAAGTAGCTACTCGATATTTATGCCTGTATTTTACAAAAACGGCCCACTCTGTGAGTCTGGTGTGCAATGTAGGCAAATGATGAAACGATTTGCACCCTGGTCTACGGTTAATGTGCAACGTTGCAAGGGTGCTTGTTGAACATTCTATAAATCTGAAGACCAAACAAATAATACGAGCTAAACCATCAATGCTAGTGGGCCAATAGAACGCATTAGCATGCCATCACCCAGCCTTTAGTCTGTAGTAGCGTAAGCTTGTTTTCTTTAAATGGGCCTACGAGCACGTGGTCCACCGAGCACTACATGACACAAAAAAGACAATTTCACGCATGAGTGAAATATCCTTTCAAAAAGCATGCGGTTGACATTCGGGTTTGTTCCTTCGCTGGAGTGATACACTATATGAGCTGCTGCAACAACAAAACGTAGGTCACTGACCTAGTCAAAAAAAAGCCGTTTGACGTTTCGGTACCCCTACGGGTACCTTGTTCACAATGAGCATGTGCCATGAAAAAGCAAGCTATATATTGGCCATTATGCGGTGCAATGAGTTCGCATAGATATGCTGAAGGTAGCCATCCGTTCTGTTGATGAGTGTCGGCATCGTCTGAATAATGAGGGACTCGAGCAGCAATTGAGAAGTGAGATTGCCCTTGGGTTTCAGTACTTTCGCTTCGTCCCATGCGACTAAGTATCCCATACTCTCAAAAGGCTCTGCCGGTGCGCTCGTTTTTGCACGGCCCTTGTTCACTTCGTTCCGGTGCTGCGTTAATCTTCCTTGCAGATTGCCCATTCCGCCAATGTAGACTGATTTGCATTCAGCGCAGGGAACCTAGTAAATACCTGGAAACTTAGAGCGTGAGAGGGGGTATTTCACGCTGACAAGGTCAGAACGCAGCTTGCTAGTGGGCACGTGCGCGATGTGCACACCGCGTTTCTTCAAAAGGTGTGCGAAAGCTTCACTGATGTCTACGACGTAGGGATTTACACCACAATTTGACGCAGGCCTTGTGGACGCTTATGTCTGCTCATCGTAATGTGTATTCTTGCTTGTTGCCCTCTTCGCTTCTTTTCGAATAAAATGTTTTAGGCAGCCACAGGGGCTGCATCAAAGAATGCTGCAATTATTTAACGAAATACCGCGATTCACGGCCAAAGGAAAGAAAAGGCGACAGAAGCGAAGGTAATCAGGTTATTCTTAATGAAGTAAGTTTTAAAATTTGATACCTGCCACCGTTAAAGTCGTGCACTTTGTTTTAGATATAAATGACATTACTCATTTGCAGCACCATGAGTTTGTGTCGCTGTTTCGTCTCTTTCTCCCGTGCATCGCACTGCTTTGATAAATGATGGATCAACTTGCCCAACTACAAACCAAGGTGCTGCAATTACCTACGTCCCACACACCACTGAAGCTCTCGCACGCATTTTCAAGAAACGCGGTGTGCACATCGGGCACGTGTCCACTAGGAAGCTGCGTTCTGACTTTGTCAGCGTCAAAGACCCCCTTTCACGCTCCAAGCTTCCAGGTGTTTATTCGATTCCGTACGCCAAATGCAAAGCTCTGTACATTGGCGAAATGGGCAATCTGCCCAGAGGATTAAGGCAGCGCCGAACCGAAATGAACACGGGCCATTCAAAACCAAGGGCATTGGCAGAGCCCTGTGAGAGGATGGGACACGTGGTCGACTGGGAAAAGGCGAAAGCACTGACAACTGAGTGCAATCTATCTTCTCGATTGCTGCTTGAGTCCCTCATCGTCCAGACGAAACCCGACAGTATCAACATAATGGACAGAAATCTGCACCATATCTATGCGAACTCATTGCGGCATGTAATGTACAATATATAGCTTCGTTTTCAATGGCACATGCTCGCTGTGAACAAGCAACAAAATGTTATACGGCTTTTTCGACTTTTTCAGAGACCGACGTTTTATCGCTGCAATTATGCTTTTTAGACGGTATTCTGTCAAACGCTAGACTATACTACATGAGCCATTGCAATTCTTAACTTCCACCCAAGTAAAGAACCTTTCACTACTGCTGTGAGATAGGCCCATGAACGCACTTCAGTATGGCCTTTACATTTAGCGCTTGGAAAGATATTGTATGGCTGTTATGTATAATTTCATCATTATGTTGCTATAGTAATAACATGCTACAGCAGCAGGTAACACACCAAAGACATGAAAAAAGGTTGTTTAAAACACCAAAGCTATACTTGGGCTATGGGGAGCACTGTAGGGGAAGGCTTCGGATTAATTTTGACCACCTGGGTATTTTTTGTGTGCACTGAAATCTTGACACACGGCCATATTCACGTGTTGCCTCCATCTAAAAACAGCCACTCCAAGCGGTATCTAACCGATATTTGCCTCCACAGCACACCACCCTAGCCACTGCAGCGGGTTAAACATAGGAAAGAAAGCGAGTTCTGGAGCACAAACAAAAATATTAATTACCCGTCTTATTTTCCCTCCTTTTGAAATCTACCATGCAATCCCCACTCCCCTACCAGCCTTCCGAAACACTTTTGTTGTGAGAAGTAACCGGTCGGTTGTAATGATGTATGTATTTACAATTCGAGACCTGCCACCATCAAAGTTATGCACTTTGTTTTAGAGAAAATTGACATTAGCCATTTGCAGCACCATGAGTTAATTGTGTTAAGGTCAAATTGAAAGCATTGACGGTTGTTGTTGACAGAAAATGTGATAAATTGCATCTTCTGCAAATAGACCTACATGTGAAGATACACAAGATGGAAGGTGAATTATATAGATTAAAATGTAGAGGAAGAAGCAAACTGCCCGGGGGGGACACAAAAGTAGCTCGAGCAAAAGTATATGGTTATTAGGAGAAGTATACTCCATTCGATAAGAATGAAAAAAAGGCCCCAACTGAAGCGCCGTGCTCCGAAAATCCGTAAGCCTACACGTAGCGCCACCAGGTTGGGCCTACTTCAAACAGTCACTCACGTGACGTAGATTGCACGGCCCGAGAGCAGCAGTGCGCGCAAAGGCATGGACGACGCCGGACACGTCCCGGCTAGTTCTCAATAAACGACCTTCTTTGTGGTGCAGCAGTGCGTCACGAATGTTGTAACACTGGCGACGACGCGAAGCACCCACAGCGGCGGAAACTACTCAAGAATTGAGAATACCAGCGCGTACGATGGACTACGCCGGCGGCATTGAAGAACACGGTGGCAACGTTGCGTCATGGACTTCAAGGTACGGGCGTCTACAGTTCTATTTTGAACCTAACGACGTCAGGGACGCAGTGAAGAAACGTGCACGCCTACTCACGCTGTGCGGCGGGCAAATGTACGAGACTATCTGTGCACTACTGCAACCTCTCACGCCGGACCAAGTCGACTACACCGACATTGTGGCCGCGCTTCAGGCAAACTTCGATCCACGGCCGTCGGAAGTGTATTCCCGGGCGAAGTTTCAGCGGCGAGATCAATTGCATGGCGAATCAGTGAGTGAATACGCGGCAGCTTTACTCACGCTCTCCTTTACTCACGCTCTCCTTTAGCTGCAACTTCGGAACTTTTCCTTCGGTGACCTTGACGCCGGCTGCAGTGGAGCCGGAGGGAGCCGCCGCCATTACAGGGGCGCCATCGCCGGTTCGCCGGGGGCTCCGGTTACAAACCCGACGCTGCTCCCGCTGGAATTCATGTTAAGCGATATATTCGTTGGCGGCCGTCGCGACGAACAGCTCCAAAAGCAGCTCTTCGCCGAAAAAGACTTGACCTTCTCCCGAGCCTACGACTTGGCGGTCCGCACAGAGGGTGCGGTTCGTCAGCGGCAGAGCAACAAAGGAGAACCGATGGAAGTAAATAAGGCTAGCAGCAGTGTGGCGTCCGGAACGATGCACAAGAAAGACGAGACCAAGTCAAGGAAGGACAACGCTGCTGGCGCTGCGACGAAAACACTGCCCGAAAACGTGCGAGTTCGCCACGGCAACGCGCAATTTCTGCCGCAAGCGGGGACATATAGAGCGAGCCTGCATCACGAAGAAGAAAGGAGGGAAGTGGTGTTAGCGCAACAACTACTTGGGTACGGCGCCTGAGCATCAGTCAACCCAAGAGGCGTATCCGCTGGCTTCAGAATTCTACGACCTTTACGCGGTTACAATGAGGGCACCCCGCCGAAGATAACGCTGGCAGTCAAGGTGCAGGGCAAGCCGGTAATGTTCGAGGTAGACTCGCGGGCCGCCTGCACAATGGTCAGTCACGAGACATTTTTTACTTGTGGCCTACTAACGCGCCAACGCTGCAGCCTAACGACCTTTACGTACTCTCTTAGCCTGGGCAATCGCTTGAAGTTCTTGGAACAGCAACGGTAGCTGTCAAGCACAGTGACAAAATGTGGCAATTGCCACTGATAGTTGTAAACGGTTCGGACTACAGTTTGTTGGGCGCAACTGGTTCGCCAAGCTAGGCATTCACATCGGTGGCATTCATCAGTCAACTGAGCACCCACGCATTGCCGAGCTTCTACAGGAGTACCAGGGAGTGTTTGCGGAAGACATAACTGGCCATGCTGAACCCTAATTCAAGAGCGCACAGGCAATGTAGTATGGTTGAATCCAGTACATCTGGAGTTGACAGAGGAAGCGAAACCCAAGTTCATGAGAGCTCCTCCTGTGCCCTTTGCAATTCCCTCAGCGTATGAAGGTGATATTGACCGCCTGGAAGAGCAGGGGGTTATAGAGCATACGCAGCATGCTGAATGGGCTACACCTCTTGTGCGGTTACGCAAAAAAGGGTCATCTGCGCCTTTGCGGCGACTATCGCTGCACTGTCAACGAGGCGACAAAGAAGACTACATACCCTCTTCTCACAACGGAGGAAGTATTGAGTAACCTGAGAGGTGGAACAATCTTTAGCCCGCTGGATCTAGCTCAAGTATATCACCAGATTCGGGTGACTGCAGAGACGGCAGAGATCCTCACCATCAACACGACAAAGGGATTGTACGAATTTAAGCGGCGACCATTCAGAGTATCAGCAGCCCCAGCCATTTTCCAAAGGTTCACGGAGACGACATTATGTGGACTTGTTGGTGTTTGTGTTTCCCTCGACATTATCGTCCGTGGCCCCACCGAGGCCTGTGCACAACGACCGACTGGAAGCAGTTCTACAGAGACTGGCCAAGGTAAACCTTCGACTAAACAAAAACAAGTATCCTTTTGCAGTTCCCGAAGTACATTTTAAAGGGCCACAGAATCGATGCCAGGGGGATTCACACAACGGATGACAAGGTCAGGGCTATCGTCGGAGCACCTGCACCGACAAGCAAGCAAACCTTGCAGTCATTCCTAGGGATCTTGGCCTTTTATGACCGTTTTCTAGAAGGCCGAGCAACGATCGCTTCAGGTGCTGTACGAGCTCCTGCAAAAAGATGTTCCGTGGAAATGGAATCAGAAGCATCAGAACGCTTTTGATGAGCTTAAACGGCTCATTGTGAGAAGAACCGTCTTGGCACATTATGACGAGGCCAAGCCTCTCATAATCTCATGTGATGCATCACCTTACGGCGTTGGGGCAGTACTGGCTCAGCAAGACAGTCTGGGAAGAGAGGCCCCGATAGCTTTTGCGTCCCGCACACTGGGAGCAGCCGAGCGTAACTATGCGCAGCTAGACCGGGAAGGTCTTGCGGTAGTGTTCGCGGCTGACCATTTCCACAGGTACATCCTAGGACGAAAAGTCACGTTCATAACGGATCATCAGCCTCTGCTTGGAATCCTGGGTCCAAAAAAGGCAGTGCCGCAGATGCTCTCGCCCCGCATGACACGATGGTGCTTGAAACTGGCAGCCTACGACTATGACCTCAAATACCGGGCGGGAAGATTGAACCAAAATGCGGATGCGCTGAGCAGGTTGCCGCTACCGCAGTGCATTGAAGAGCCACATGTTCCAGGTGACGTACTCATGTTTGAGGCCCTGTCACGGCCGCCACTGACAGCAGGTGTCATAGCAGCCTTAACACAGGAAGATGAGACTCTCTCAAAGCTGTTCACAGCTGTACAAGAAGGTACAATACAGCAGCTCAAGGGAGACGAATTCACACCGTACCGCAGAAGAAGGCTCTGAGCTGGCAATCCACCATGGTTGTATCACTTGGGGTCCAGGGTAGTCATTCCCGTGGTAGCGCGCAAACAAGCGATGTCACTGTTGCATGCAGGACATCGTGGAGTCGTGGCTATGAAAGGCTGCGCGCGCAGCTACTTGTGGTGGCCTGGCTTAGATGGCGACATAGAGGCAACAGTTCGCTCGTGTGAGCCATGCCAGAGCACGCAGCGCAACCCAGCAAGGGCCCCAATGCCGTCATGGACACCGGCGTCAACGCCGTGGCACACAGTGCACGTGGATTTCGCTGGACCTGTGGGCGGACATACATTTCTGGTGGTAGCAGATGCTTTTACCAAGTGGCTGGAAGTGCGAGAAGTGAACCAGCCTACGTCGGCAGCAGTGATTGCGGTACTGCGCAGCCTTTTCGCTACTTTTGGCGTACCGCAAAAAATTGTGTCCGACAATGGCGCAGCTTTCGTGTCTGTTGAAATGCAGAGGTTCTGCACAGACAACGGAATCAGCCGCATAACCTCGGCGCCGTACCACCTGCTACCAACGGGCAGGCAGAGCGCTATGTTGGCGAGTTGAAAACAGCACTGGCACGGGATAAGTCTGGGCCGATGAGTTGCCGGCTCGCGCGATTCTTGTTTCGGCAGCACAGCACCATTCCACCAGACCACAGGAATCACCCCAGCCATGGCAATGTTTGGACGGGAGCTTCCAACCCGCTTAGACCAGATGAAGCCTGCACCAGATCCAACTGAAAAACAAGAGAAGGTGCCGAATAACCGACAGTTAGTGGCAGGCAAACAGGTCATGGTACAGTTTCTGAAGAAGCCCAAGTGGATTTCAGGAGTCCTCGAAAAACAGATCGGACCCCGATCTTGGAGCGTCTGATGTGGGGGAGGAGGAGTCGTTCGACGACACCTGAATCAAATAAGAAAACGGCATATCAAGAGAGTCACAGATGGCCCATCAGGGATATTGTCGTGGGACCTGGATATACGTAACGAAGTTTACACGCCGGAACGCCGTTCTAACGTACCAAAATCAGTCATGCAACAACGTCCAGCTCAACCCATCGCGACTGCGACAGGGAACGGACGAGAGTCTGACACGGTGAAACCCCGGAAGTCTCAGCGATCAATACGGAAGCCTCGCCGCTACCCTCTAAAGGGGTATTTCTTTTGAGTCCGACAAGTCGGATTCAACATGTCGGGTCCGACTTGTCGGTCCGACACGCGAGTTCGTGTCGGGCGGCCGTTTTCTTTTGCGTTCGGGAGCAGGACCCCGACAGCAGTGTCGGGCCAAACACGTCACTTGAATCGAATATTGTGATTGGTTCGTCCGACCTTATAGTACTTTTTGTTTACGCTCAAACAGCTATTGTGGTCATTTGAGAAAATTTGAGTTTATTTCCCTCAGCATGGCGCGAATGTTGATCTCACTAGACTTAATCAGCCTGCAGCCGTAACGTCTATGTAGACGCAAGCGCATTGGAGAGCTTCCCATAAACCAGTGCATGCCCGGCGATGCTGCAGCTTGGCTCGGGCAGGGTCACTCTGGCTTGGATTATGAAGCGGCGACGGCGCAAAATCTTCCCGTTTTTCCGAATCTCATGCGGCAAGACTGTTCTTTGAAGCATAATCGCTCTCCCAGCAATGTAACATGCGTCCACGTACGTAGCAGCGCTCTATGATTACGCAGAAACAAGCTCTCGACCGTTCAGCGCATCGCATTCTGATACGGTGCGCACGGGCTGTCTATTTGCGTCGTTGCGGCAAATGTTAGCGCTTCTTTCGTCAATTGCAATGAGCACTGGTATTTTAAATTCTGCGACGCAGGGTACAAAATTTTGGTATGGGAATATCGGCAGCATAGTTGTTACCTTAACATCATGTCCGCATCTCTTAAACACATATTTACGTACTCATTTTGCGATTACGCGCCTGTGGAACTACGACAGTCAGCGATCGTATTTAGGAACTGGCAAAAACCGGAATAGTTCCACCGACCGTCGCCGCAGTGTTTTCTTTTTTTTTTTTAATGGCGATGCCGGCTTTGACCTTTGTGTTCTACAACGAGATTACCTTTTCTGGACGACTGTACGAAGGCTCCCATCCAGGTCAACAGTTTTACTAATAACTTCCACAGAAAACACAGCTAGGCACATTTAACGCTTTGCTGCATGTTTCAAGTACATTTGTTTACAGTTAATTATGCTGATTCCGACACTACAGATTTTGTTTGCAAATTAGCACAGGCTTAGAACCTGGTCCGGGGTTTGTAAAAGCAGGCGTCCGTACACGTCTGCATATGGTGGCCATATACCAGAACGCATGAGCGATTCATACAGCAGAATGGAAGTTTTTTTTTTTTATCCCTCACAGGAGCAGGCCAGTCCCACCACCTGCACTTACTGGGGGTACCAGCCGTCTGGCCAAATTAATTTCAAAAAATCAATTCACATACTGCCTCCCACCCTCCCCGCTCCTTTCTTGCAGCCTGGGTTACTGCTTGTTCATCGGATTGGAGTGAATAGCTGACACTCTCCTCCTACTTCTAATGGTCCCCATGGTAGTGCCCTTGGTCTTTCCTTTAAATTTTCTGTAATGAATTATTTCCATTGTAAATGAGCCTAGACAGATTTCGCTATATGCTGGCAATTTCACTATTTCTTATAATATCCCCTCCTGGAGTCATGTGTGGGCTACGGGGTTAAAACCGGATGACTGCAGTCTCCCTTCATATCATCAACAAAAAGAGTCCACTCACACTTTTTTACCCTTTTTCAGGAAAACTTGCCCGAAGCTCAGAAATGTACTCGTCTAGCTATTGTATAAACTAGCAACTTGAGCTGAAGTCACATATAAAAACCAATGTTTCCTCATCTTGTCATGAAGTCGGTTTTATAAAGCATAAACTCACCGATACTCCAGCAAAAGTTAGATTACTTTTGTACCCTACTTTAATTTGATAGAAACTTCAGTATGCCTGCACCGTCTCAGACCCCTATAGAGGAAATAATATCGAATTGGTTGAAAAGGCTCTAAGAAAGGCTGTTGACTTTATTTATTCTAAATATAATTGCACAAATTCTCTTTGTGAGGTCATATAAGCTTATGGGATTCGAATATTAGTCAAGGAGAAAGTTTTTGCATCTTACATTTGTTCACTGTTCAGAATTCTAACTATGGGCACACGGATTCTGTTAATGAGCTCATGCAAACTGGTGCGATTGAAACACTAGGGAAAAAAGAAATCTTAATGCCTTAAATTTTTTGCTGTTGTTATGCTACAAACTTGGCCTAGATACAAGACCACGACATACTTCAAAATAATATTCATCATTACCATTTTCATTCTTTCACCCGTTCTACACACCGGTTGAAATTTTTTTTTCCCACATGTATTATCGACTGGAAAAATACGCCTGAACATATGTCTTAATTAATTTGAATACATAGAAGCAAATGTTTAGTTTATTTTAACCTTTTGTTCTTTCTCATTGCTGCCACATGTTGTATCCTGAACTGCTGGTATCTATGATCTTGTTCACACCTTTATGCCCTTCCTTCTTGGGCCTCTGGTTCGCAGTACGCACTTCAATAAAAATTTAAAAAATTAGTGACAAGGGCAGCTGGAGGTGCTGAAGAAAAATTGGCTTCACACTAATTGCAGAAGACTCACGGCAGAACACGACGTGTATACCCCACACAAAATAAAACTCGCCGATATAATTTTATTTCAAAACAAGACAGCTATGTACAAAAACAGATAGGCCCCAGAGATTTATAGATACATGAATTAATAAGCCTTAGTTATAAACAAAACTGGCTACGTTTTGTTAAGAGCAGTGATGCCTCAATGAGTTACCAAGATCTAGTTCATTTCCGTAATTTCCACTTATAACGCGGTCTTCTGTTTTGAAATGAAGCCTCTTTCGGCCAAAGTTAGGCAAGTAAAGGGACAACAAAATGAGTTCCTTTGTTTAATGCTACCAAATGTACTAAGTATTACAGAATTGAAACACACAAGGTTAAGTGAACAACACTACATACAACAATAAGTTAAGTTTATGCAGACTTGAAAAAAAAAAATCAGCACTAGATGACGCTAAACTGCAGCACGGTTTATTGACATTTCATCGATAGGCACACAACTCGTAATGATCAAGTAGTCCCATGCATGTTGAACCCTTTCATTTTGCACCATTCATATTTTTCTTCTCCTGGGTTCCTTAAATATAAATTGATACTTGAGCATCATCACATACACTATGTTCTTGCAATCAGTAAAAATTCTATGCACTCAACACCAATACAATGGCTTAGAGAGAGAGAGAGAGAGAATAACTTTAATGGAGACCAGCGATGTTAGCCGAGCCGTCGGGCTGGCTTGCTACGCTAAATGAGAGAAGAAAAACAAACAAACAAACAAAATAAAACGTGAAGACGAAAAGATGTCTTTTGATGCGGCCAAAATTTTCAATGACAAAACTTTGTCCAGTTCTGTGCTCCGAAGAAACTCCAAAGGAGCTTTGATTGCACGTGCAGCCTGACTGGGACCCGACCATAAAGGCAAAAAGCAAAAATGCTCATGTCGAGATTTTGGCATATTTTAAAGATATTTAGGAGGTCAAAATAAATCCAGAGTACTTTAATACGGCGCGCCTCATAGTCCAAGTGTAGCTTTGGTGCATTAAACCCCATAATCAATCAAATCAATGTAACCAGTTGAGAGGTAGAAAACACAGTTCATTTGCAGCGCCTTGCTTTATCTTTTTGCAAAAACACATGCCCGCTGCCAATAAAGCTGCAAGTTACTATAATGCCAATACCATCAAAGTACTCCTCATAAAATCAAACGCTCTTACAATCACAGCTAAAACAGTCAGCTTCCGACCGTTCTAGTGCCCTTTTCCACTTCTCCCTACGCTTGGCGCCAGACAGAAGACAAAAGTGCTACACCCGTTCATTTGTGCCTCTGCACCTGGAATGGCAGGTCGACACACAGCCCAATCTAGGCATTCTCGAGCTCAGGACACCTGTCGGTTACTTTATGCACAAAGCGCAAGCACATGAGCTTAGTGCAACAGGGATGGTGTAGTGGAAGAACCACGTAAGGCAGACCGAGGCCATTGCTGCATGAAATGGGGCTGAAAGCTGTAATTGCGCGGGAGCCTTCCAGATGATGATAGTGATGTTAGATAAATGATTTGGGAAATGAATACTGAAGACATTAGCTCCACAAATGGCGTTGCTTGCTGCGTCAGATAGGGTGAACACAGTAAATGAAAAAAAAAATCTGGAAAGAGTACGTAGAAACAATGAATAAGAGGGAGAATGAAATAAATCAGGAACATTTGAAAAAATGGCAGTAGTAGGATAACAGATCTCAGGATCTCAAAGTTATAGAACGTCGACCAATCTAGAGCCTTTGTCCGTAGCGCAGTGTCAGCATGACTGCTACAGTTCACAAAAGTGATTCAGTTCTGAAAAGTTTTTTCGTAGCAATCGCACAAGAGTTCTTTTCGCTGTTTCGTGTTGGGTTGCATGCTGCGTGCAGTAGCACAAGAAATGACACATGTTCTCTTTCATAGAGTAAGGGCGTTCTGCATTCTGCAGCCCGTCCAGCCTCTGCATAAGCGTTTTGGAAGAGGGTGTTCACTTTGTGGAGTGATTTTTTTAGTTTATTTTTTGATCTTCTGCTGTTGAATGAAGCTAGACCCTCAAGCAGGTGGACAAAAGGCTGAAAGTTGGTACACATAAAAACTGAGTGGAAGAAAAATGAGAAGTGAGCAAATGGTGTGTTAAAGCCAGGAAAACCTCGATGTCATTAGCAATGGTCTTGACCGCCACCGCCTTTGACACTTCTGAAACCTCTACCAGTTGGTATACAGTTGTTCATTTATTTTTAAGTGTGATAGTATGACCGCGTGTTAAGCTTTTTTGCACAACTTCAGCGTCATGCAAAAAGTCAACGAAAGAGGGCATGCCATGCAGTGAAGCTAGAAAATTTGAATGTCATGCGGCAAAGCCAACTTTTACTGCTCAATTATTCCCAAATTTTCAATACTCGAAAACATTCAGCACTTTGAATGATAAAAGTGCACTGCAAATCGAATAGCAAACAGCATTCGCAAAGTGTTTGAAATTTCAGAAATTTCCACGCCTCTATTGTATTTTTCTGTGTTTGGCGGGACCATCAAATAAATGGATGGACATTAGAAGAAGGCGCTTCCTTGGAAGCCAATGTCACTATACCACTTGATAAGGCACTTTCTAAACTCCCCAGAATTGTGTCAGGACTACCGACGCTGTGATCAGAAACTACGACCAGCTAGGGATAGCAAAACTTACGGACAGTACGAGTGAAGCTGATGCCGTTTACTACATGCTGCACTAGGCTGTTGCACGTTACTCTCCCAAGCTTCAGGTGGTTTTTGACGTTTCATCGCACAGTAACTCACCGAAATATTTCAACAACTTTGAAAGTGGACTGAACCTGACCTCCGATTTAGTCAGTCTATCGGTGTATGCAATGGGCTTTCGAATGCGTGGTGGTGCTATTTGCTTAGCTGCACCGATGCCATCTGCACGGTTGCATTTTGCCGCATGGGCCGCGGCGTTCCTGATGTGAAATGTGGTTCGCAGTGTGGTGTTGGCAAGAACGTTCATGTGGACAGCGTTTTTTTTTTTTCGAGCGATTTGTGGATTTGCGAATGCCTTGTTACAAGTAGTAGTCAGCATTGTTTTTGCGTCGAAATTCCAGACTGTGCTGTGCACGCTTGCTACAACCGAAGATCCGAAGCAGGCCGCATGGCAAAAGCAAGCGTGTCGCTCTTTTTTTTTTTTTTTTTTGCTGCTTCGGAGCCAAGGATAGAGCAACGCTTGACGACAGTCCGCCTTCATGCGACGAATTTACAATGAAGTTATCGATAATGGGACTAATCAGTACTGAATCTGTTGCACCTGTTTCGTTCCAAGTGGAAACGACGGGCCTTGAAGCTTTCACCTCACACTTTGTCACATGCTTGAAACATTGCGCAGTGCTCTCTGCACCGCTGTCCGCACCTGTCTAACCGTTGGACAGGCGCTGATAACGTAGTCCGCTTTGCACTATCTCCGTGTGATCCCCATGCATTGATTTTCTTATTTTTGGGTTGCTTCAAAGGACCGTGTCTCGAGTTAGGAAAATTTTTCCACCCAAAGCTGCAACAATATTTGATATGGTGGCGGCGTGCGGGACGAGGCACTGGCTTTACCGAGCCACCCAGGCATGCTGCGCGCTTCTTGGGGAGTGCGAGAGACGGTGAGGTGCTCTGGCAACAGTGTTCTGGTGTGTTGAACGTATGACTGACGTCTACCTAAGCTCCCAATGATGGTGAGCAATTACGCAGAGGTTCTGGGTGGAAGCAATCGCGACATATGTATATAAAATTAGGTGCAGCCACGTCGACAAAGATTCGACCGATAGTTTTCAAGTGCTTTTTTTTTATGTAGACGAGGTGGAAATTATAAGCAAAACAAGATTATGGAACACGCTTTGAATACTGCAAAAACAGCGCAGAGACAAGCGATAAACCATATTGCTCTAGTTTGCCAATCCATAAGTCTTCATCTCTGCGCTGTTCTTGAAGTAGTCAAATTGTATAGCCAACGTCAAGCTTTAGTGCATAAGCACAGAACGCGCTTGGTCATTAAAGAGCACTCGAAGACGACAAAAGAGTTGGATGCCCACAATTACCTGAAAAAAGGTTGCATTTCATGTACACGTATTCACCTAAAAACACTGGAAGTAGACAAGGCTGCGGCTGGATGCACAGTCGGGTTAGCCTCATTGATAAAGTATGCCGGCTACCTTAACACATCGTGTTACAAGCATGTGCAAGGTATGAGGTGAAAGCTTTGACGGCCGTCGTCTCCACCTGAAATAAAATGGGCACGCCTGATTCGGTACTGATTAAACCCATCATCGATAGCTTCTTTGCGAATTCGTTGCCTGAAGTCAGATCGTCTTCAAGCACTGCTCTAGCTACCGCTTCAAAACAGAAAAAAAAGCGAAACGCTTGCTTTTGTTGTGCGGCCTGCTTTCGGATCTGCGGTTGCAGAAGTGTGCACAGCACAGTCCGAAATTTCGAAACAAAAACAATGCTGACTACTCCTTGTGACAAGGCATTCGCAAACCCACGAATCACGCAGAAAAAAACACTGCCCACGCGAACGTTCTTACCAACACCACGCCGCAAACCACGTTTTGCATCGGGAAACATGCTGCCTGCACGGCAGAATGCAACTGTGGATATGGTGTCGGGGCCGTCGTGTAGGTAGCATTGCTGCACGGCCAAAAGCCCAGTGCATACACCCTATTGCTGAACTCCCGAAGACACCAAGTGGCGCAAGGGTCGGATATCAAACAAACATTTTTAAAGGTTGGCATAAAACCGGTGGACAAAGATGCATTGCGTTTCCTGTGGTTTCAAGCAATACCAAAACCGGGTGTACCACTTTCACCAGTTTTGACTTGCTGTATGACCCGCATCCCTTTCAGAGTGATGGCTAACCCATTTCTACTTCCCGAAATGCTTCAACACCACTTAAACAAAGAGCAGTACCCTCAAACTGTGAGACATACACGGATGACGTGCTCACAGGAGCTGGAAGCGAGAAAGCTGCCGTGAAGCTGTACAAAAATGCCACTGAAATGTTTGAAGCAGTAAAATGCTATTCCAGTGATTTCAACGTGACTCCCGGGCTACCATGCATCTCGGTTATTTGTCGGGTGTGCTGAAGGTTTTGCGACGTACGTGGGACCCGTGTGCCGACCACTTAACATTCTCTCTATGTATGGATTGTATTCATGGCATAGAACCATTCACAAATTGGCCCATGCTACAAACAACGGCGTGGATATGTGACCCACTAGGGCGCAACGTGAAAACTTGGAAGTGTTGGTAAGCATGTTGAACCCTAGCGTAAACGACATGACAAAGCAGCGCTTCGTGTGTCCTGTTGCTATCGTACTGCGTCTTGTCATTTGCGCTGAGGTTCAACATGAACCACTAGGAAGGGAGGGGGAGGGGGGGGGGGCTTTCTTTTTTCATTGTCCATGCCAAGGTCCTGTTCCACGAAGTGTGGCGTAAAAACATCGACTTCAACACGCTACCTACCAACAGCACGGCGGCCTGGAAGGTAGCTAGACGGACTCCCTATCTCCCTGAGGTTCAAGTACCCCGGTACTACAGGTCGCAAACAAATGGAGGGAGGACGGACTGCTTTCACATTTCTGCTGATACCCGTCCAATGCCATATGAGGCAGTTGCCTACCTCACCCTGGAGGGTGAAAACGGTACAAGATCGACAACTCTGGTAAGCAAACAAAGGGTTGCACCAGGCAAGGAAATTACACTGGCGAGACTGGAACTGATGGCATGCCTGCTCGCTGGTCGATTGTGTGGCTATATTTTGGAAGCCCTCAAGCAACAGCCATCAAACATCTACCTACGGACAGATTCAACAACAGCACTCTATTGGATTCATGAAGATGTTGGCCGCTGGAAGCAGTTCACACGCAACTGAGTCACTAAAATTCAACGCCTCGCGAACAAGTGCGTATGTAGACATTATCCGGGAAGAGAAAATCTAGCTCGCGACATCCCAGCCATGCAGCTGGCCAAAAACGCACTGTAGCGGAGCAAAGCACTGTGGATTTGTCCCGCATGCATATTGGGAATGAGTGGTTCCGAAAGCGATATACGATGAAATCGAACTAGGGGAAAGGAAGAAAACAAGATCATTGCCAGCGGCAACATCGCCACCTACTGAGTCGGGCGTGATCGATCTGGAACACTACGGCAAAATCTTAAAGCTAATCAGAGTCACAGCTCGGGTTTTTCAGTTCATCGCTAGAACCAAACAACAAAGCAGCAAATTGGGACCCCTCATATCCGACGAGCTTAATCAAGCTGAACGATACTGGATATGTTGGGAGCAAAAAGGGATTCTCAAAAGAAGTCACGTGTGCCGCCCACGGAACACGAATTACCCCCAACTCCGCTTTAAGAATGTTCACTGATGATTGACAGTGCTGGCATTTTAAGAGTTCAGGGAAGACCACAACATAGCCAACTTTGGTGTGGCTTAAAGCAAACAACTATAACAAAAGCGTAAATGGGCATTTGAAAAGGTTTATGATAGAAACCATTTTGTGAACCCGGTGTGTAAACACTACTCACAGGAATATGTCATGACTGCATGATTACATTACAATAACCATGTGCTTCATTAGTAAAGGTACTTTTTCGGATAGTGGTGCATGGAAGCTTTACCTAGCGCATATATGCGGCATACGTAAACAAGCAACAGCTGCAAGTGAAATGACCACGAAAACTAGTCCCAAACGGAAACAGCATCTCGCATGAAGCACACATCACGTAACCAGGCAGTGCTGAACGCGAAAAAAAAAGCACAGCCTGGACACACACTGCAGTTGCTGCACAAAGCACACTTGCCACCACATCACGCGGCCACTAGAATAGGCGAACTAGCGGAGCACTCACGACGCTGGTTTGGGAACGCTGCAGTCCACCAGCGGCACTAAAGCACTGGGAACACCCTCACATTTCAAAACGCACAAACACCGCCACACATCGCTACCAACTGCGCAGATATACAACGGGAAAGTTATGTAAAAGGTGCACCCCTCGGATGCGATGTGTTTCTTGCAGTATCGGAGCTAGCGGCGCCGCAGCTTCACAGACACACATTCAACTCCGGGAGAACTGCGACGCACCACACACGGCTGATCGCGAGAGCCGAACTTCGACACATCAAACAGATAACAGCACGGCGTACACACTTGATATGAAAAACTTGCACTGTACACAAGCGCTGACCGCCACTGCGCGTTGCTTTCACTCACAGTGACCATATTTTGAACGTTATCGATGATCCAAGCGCGGAGACAGACCTTGACAGCTCGGAGCGCGCGAGAGCGGGGCCACGATGAATTTGGACTTATCAATCGTCTCGCGCTAGCGATGAGCGCGACGAGCGTATCTCTACACACTTGATAGAGAACGAAAACACGGCGCACCACTCTGCAGACGCTGGTACTGGTGCCTTTTCTGCCTCGGCTCCACACAAAGCGCGAACATTTGAAATAGACGAACGATAAACGCGTATCGCAGTACCGACTCAGGACCGGGGTGGTCTGTCGTAACTTCTGCAAGTCGTTGTCGTTTTTGATATCACAATCAAGTTGTGCGACGTACACCGTCCCCGCAGCTCGCCGCCGCCATGTTGCCGAAGGCCGATGGGCGGAGCCAACTCCAGCCGGACGGCCCAGCCGGACGGCTCCAGCCGGACAATTCGCTCGCCGAGCGAATTCGACCTCGGCGTCCAACTTGGCCCGACAGGGCCCCCCCGACAGAGCACGACAGGCCCAGCCGGACCATGTTGTGCTCTGTCGGACTCAAAAGAAAACGGGCTTTATGGGGGAAGAGGCGTCATGTACCGCGCTCCGGCAAGCCCCAACTCAAGTACTGCTCTTCGTCAAGCCGTAAGCGGACAAGTACCGCCACCTGGTGGGGCCTACTTGAAACAGTCACTCACGTGATGTAGATTGCACGGGCCGAAAGCAGCAGTGTGCGCCAAGGCATGGACGAGGCCGGACACGTCCCGGCTACTTCTCAATAAACGACCTTCTGTGTGGTATAGCAGTGCGTCACTAGTTTTGTAACAATTTCATCTCTGCAATAATGCTTTTACCTGTAGACGGTATTCTGTCAAACCCTGGAGTATACTACATGAGTTATTGCCGTTCTTAACTTCCACCCAAGTATAGAACCTTTCACTACTGCTATGAGATAGGCCCATAAACACACTTCAATATATCCTTTACGTTTAGCTCTTCGAAACATATTGTATGGCTGTTATGTATAATTTCACCTTTATGTTGGTATAGAAATAACATGCTACAGCAGCAGGTAACACTCCAAAGACATAACAAAACGTGGTTTAACACGTCAAAGCTATACTTGGGCTAAGGGAAGCACTGTAGGGGAGGGCTCGGGAATAATTTTGACCACCTGGGTATTTTTGTGCGCACCGAAATCTTGACACACGGCCATCTTCACGTTAAGATTCCATCTGAAAACAGCCACTCCAAGCGGTATCTAACCGACATTTCCTCCACAGCACACCACCCTAGCCACTGCAGTGGGTTAAACATATGAAAGAAAGCGATTTTTGGAGCGGAAACACAAATATTAATCACGCGTCTTATTTTCCCTCCTTTTGAAATCTACTATGCGATCCCCCCTCTCCTACCGGCCTTCCAAAACACCTTTGTCTCGAGAAGAAGTAATCGGGCTGTTGTAATGATGTATGTATTTTCGATTCCAGATCTGCAACCATCAAAGTCGTGCACTTTATTTTTAGCTCCATATTTATACTGATTCATTGGGAATTCCTTCACGGGGCGCAAAACAGAGATTTGGCTGAGGTGTTGGAGACATCGTACCGTACGATGATTTGCCACGCACGTTTGAAGAGCTTCTGACTAAGGTATTAACTTTTGCTGGTTATGAAGGTCTTGAATAACTAATATTGTCTCGGTCAATAAAAAGTGCTCAGCTCTTAGCGCTCGTGGCGGTGTGTTATTTCCTCGGTCCGTGTTTAGGTATATTTTTTGCCACATTAGAAGAACTTGGGGATTCGAGTTAAAAAGAATGTTTGTGCTCTCCGCCATGCATGTTCATGTTGTTGACATTAGCATTCGGCGACTTGGATGCGGGTACGCTTGAATCGATAATCATCGAACTGATCTCCTCGTTCCTTTGCGTCACCAGTACTTCGCGATTGTACGACTCGAGTTCGTGGTCATACAAAGAAACTTTTTTCTAGCGGGCTTAGCTTTAGCGTTACTGCATGGTTTATCTAGAACGTTTATTTCGTTCTGGTTCGTCTGATTTAATTCCCGTACTGCTGGTGGGATGTGCGACTTTTTGGTCTTCTGCGTCCGACGATTCAGCATACCTCTTGTCGCAGTGCCGAAATGGTGCTCTGCGGGGTCATTTTGCACTGTTTTGTAAAAATGGTGATACGTATCAAAGAATCTGATGACGAATTTGTGACTGGGACCAAATACGGTGGCGATCTAGGCAATCTTCAGGACTGGTTGGATTGTTTATCCCATGAATGTATCGCAGGACGGAGAGCCAAGAAAAATGTCCAAGTAGAGACTCCAAAATAGATCTGAAATAGATCAATCTTCTGGATAGAGTTTTTTAGGGATGTGTGACTGTGGGAAGTGAAATCGTAACAGACGTTTCAATATTTTTCGAACTCTGATATGCGACCGTAACGAAGCAAACAAGCACATCCAGCATGTACATTAGCAGAACCCAAAGTACAGAAGCCACACGTGGCTTGTCCAGGCCGCACCAATAGATTGGCGGCTCCTTCAAACTTGCTTTTATGTCAGTCTGAACATTGATTGTGCTGTGGCGTGAAATCATTCACCTGGTTCCGTTATTCGCGACTGCTTCACATGGCTGAGGAACAACTCTCGGCATGGCAGAGCTCTTTTACTCTCTCCCTGAACGAATTTTCTTGCAGACTTTGGAGAATATAAACGGTAGAGCAAAAAAGGAAACGGCTGAAAACAGAAGACTTTGAAGCTTCCACGTCGAGTCCATAACATTCATAATTGGCCCCAAACACACGAGAAAGGTGACAAATAGGTACGCCATCCGTGCCGTATCTTCCGCCCTAAAATGTTGGCTCGGCTAATGCAACGCTTCAACGTACAAAGGCAGCAACAAGCGGATGGCGGAACGTGAGAAAAGGCACAGAAAATTCTTTATTAGACACTGTGGCAGGGATTGTTTATACTGACCCTCTGACCAGCGGCGAATCCCTTGCTAGACACACGGGGCGTTGCGTCTATGGCTATCAAGGAAGCATACGGACACCGTCAAGATTGATAGTTCGGCACACATGCACCAGTAAAGCATCACCCGCCCGTGTGAACTGTAGATTGTTGGAGAAACATTCTATGGTGAAGCTCGTGCCGACACCACGTAAGCTGTTAGAAGCGTTTCTTTATTTTTTTTTAATATACGTGGCCCGTCGCTGCGCGCTCCAACAAATTGTACGAAGAAGAGTGGCGTTTGCTTACATTTTTAACTGTTTGTCATGCTTGTCGAGCGGCCGTTAGTGTTAAGCGTGCATTTCCCCCTCTTTTACTCGGGACTGGATGAGAAGGTTGTACATCAAGCGACATAGCGCCATTGCGAGGTCTGTTTTTTGCGTCTGCGTGTATTTACATGATAATAAAAGCGAGCTACCCGTCAAACAAATTTGCGCCAATCCACCCTCTGTATGTGGTTGGAAAGCAAAACTGTCAACGGTACCCACAACAA
>JABSTR010003537.1:0-75105 GCA_013339765.2 Haemaphysalis longicornis
TTTTCAAAACTGGTCGGCGTCTCCGGTTGTTCGAATGTACACACCCGATTAGACGGAGACTCTCCGTTGATGCCCCGATTCGGTATACTGAAACTGAGTGCAGAGGTTTCCGAGTGGTCCTCAATGAACAAGCATCAACTTAGCGGAATCTCTAGGGTTGAAACCTAATTAAAAGCGAATATGAACATAAGAGAATAGAGCTATATCGTTATCGAGAGAAAAGAAAAGAAGAATGTAAATGAGAAAGTAACCTCCACAAGATAAATCAGACTTGCCGTATAAGCAGAATAAACTGCGGGCAGTTTTTTAGTTAACAAGGTCAAGTGAACGTGTAGCGGTGTTACTTGAAAGGTTCTATGCACCACCACACCGGTATAAAAGGAAAGCCCAGTAATCGTCATCGTGATCATAATAAACGTCGGCATAATGAAAAGACAACTGACGCGCTGTAAGCACGCACGGTCGCAGTAATAGCAGTACCATTTATTCGGAAAGGGCAGACCAATGGGCCGTGACATTCCGTTCCGAGAAGTGCAAGCCCGGCAACTGCAGTGCGGTACAGAACGTAAATTAAAACTGTTAAGGCGCTACGCCCGCTTCTAAAATGGTCCAAAAGACATAAAAATGCATACAATTTAACTAAGAGTACATTTTACAGTTTAAAAAGAAAACTCACTGGTCTCAAAAAATAACTTTAGCAGTACTGGGGCTGCAGCACAGACCTTTCGCTCCAAACCCCCCGATTCTACCCTTAAGCGACGTATGGCCAATCAGCGGCGTTTTTGCAGCAGTTACTTAAACTGGTAGGGGTTATCCGAGCGAACAAGTAAATGGCGCCTGGTGCATAGAGAAATCAGTCTGGTTTGTACCCACAGGGAAACTGAATGACACCCGATAGGACTGCACCCACGGAAAACACAGCTGAATGGGTCAAAGAACTCATTTCGGTTTCTACAGTCGTGCAGCTTGCGATAAGTATGCTGTTAAAGGTTGAGAGAAAGAGGTCGTGTAGAAAGGGCCGTGGTTGGGGCAAGCACTAAAAATCGTACGCTAAGTAAAGGTATGGATTTCACCGTGGCCGGTCTAAAGAGGCAGGGGGCGCTTGTGGAATTGTAAGGGAACTTTCGTTCAGAGTGACACTTATTTGAAGTGAACAGACGTGGAGAGCGTCGGGCACTGGCAAGCGTTTCGACGGGACGGATTTACTTCATACCCTGACAGGAAACGTTATAGAGCGGCCATTTGGTGTTTCTATGGAAAGGGGAGGGATAGAGCACTAGCTCTTTAGGAATACCTGAAAAGAGCCCCGAAAGGGAAACTATAGACCAGAAATGTGAAAAACGGAACCACGCGCACCACTTACGGGCCGAAATAAAATGAACAAGAAGCCACATCCAAAGGAAACTACACAACGCGCACGCAGTGCGAGAAAAAGCAAGTAGTAGCCCCGGTGTGTTGAAAACGCGACTGGCTTTGTAAGATGATGATGGTTGGGTTTTTACGGCGCAAGGCCGACTAAGGGCAAAGAGCGCCAAGTAAAAGTTCTTTTATGAGGACGAAGTGGTAGCACGTGTAAAATATTTAACTAAAAATATACGCGAAATGACATAAAAGGCAATGAAGATGACTGGTGTAAAGGGCCAGGGATTTAACATGCATGGTAAGTAATGAGGTGTAAAAACTTGACGTCGCTAAGAAACTTCAAAAAGTACTCTTGTGGGTGATTATAAGGTCCCCCGAAAAAGTACGACAGCTGTAGCGGAATGTGTTGGGAGTATAGTTGTGCAATGTGTTTGTGGCGTGTTGCTTCTAGTGCCTTGCATTGTATGAGGATGTGGATTACGGATAGGCCCTCTCCGCACCTGCTGCACATGGGTCTTGGAGATCCAGTGAGAGGATGCGAGTGCGTTGCATGTGTGTACCCTATCTGTAATCTAGCCAAGCGGACTTCTGTGTAGCTATTGCGTATGCCGGTTGTGTATGGTCCCAAGTGTGGTTTTATTACGTTTAACTTGTTGTCTGTTTGCTAACTCCAGCGTGTTTGCCATGTTTTCGACCGCCTTTACAGATAGCCACCAACCCCTCCCCGGCGATTCCACTTGCCGAATTTGTTATTACTTGATGGTTTTTTTTTTCGTTCTTTCGATGCCATTCCTTGCGTGATTGCACCGCATTGCGCTATTTTATCCCCATTTCTCCGCTGTGTAGGCATTTTCTCGGCCTGCCATCGTTGTTATACCGTCTTTTTCTCAGTCCGTAGCGCACAGTATTTGCTAGTCCACACAGGGAGAAGTGCACACATTCTGTGGGCTCGAAGGTGCACTTACATGCAAGTTTTTTAACGCGAAGTAGTTTTTCTAACGGGCTCCATAGCGTCTCACGCGTTTCATAGCGCACGTACATCAGAAAGAATAAAACACAATAAAATATTCAGCCCGTTTTGTTCCATAACATGTTTATTGTTTATTGTTCAAACGCAATGCAGGAGGAGGTCCCGAAGTTCCAGAGAACTGTCGGGGGTCCTCCTATGAAAAGATATGAAACATTGTTACATTTGAAAGCATGGATGAAAAACATGAAAAACATGGATAAAAAATAAAGACAGAAAAGCACTTGGCGTGCATTGTTTCATATAGCTCACCAGAAAAAAAATACAGTAAGAAATAGTCGGCGTACGGTCAATTCCAATTGGCTAAGACTCGTTTACTAGCGCGATTATAGCTAAAAAAAAACAGTGTGCATCAAAAATTTAGGCTGCAGTCTTTTTTTGGTCGTCAGCTTCTGTTGAGGCGTTTTCGCAGCAGGATGCCTTGTTATTCTAGAAAAAGTAGCTGCAGTGATTCAAATGCCGAGCTTGTAGGCTATAGGAAACACTCATCCACAGAAGGCCCTGCGTCAAAACTAGCTAAAAGAACGCTTTCGCGAAAGAATACCCTGAAAGATCATGTGCAATATTTTTTATTCGTACTATCAGTGAACATATCCTACGTGTGTAGAGCGGAGCAAGACCGGCAGCCGCACCGTAAAGGAAATTTATTTTCACCACGTTTACCGCTTCGTACACTTGGCTCAAAAGATATCAGAACATGGTTCTCACCACAAGTCAGGGCTGTGTACGTTATGACAGCCAAACCTGCAAGCGCTCAGTTATGGTCAGACGAAGATCGATTAGTGTCACTGCTAAAAACGTTTGCTCACTCACTGAAAGATAAAGCTGGTTCCATAACAGCACCCCAGTATGTTCACGGCTGCATAAGTATTTCCGACGTAAGCAACCTTTGGATTGTGTTCGCAGCAAGCCCCTAGGATGCTCCTGCAGCTGCTCAGCTATGAGCGAACATGTGTGTCGCAGAGTTGCTGCGATTAGTGCTCCTTTCACTGCTAAAAACGTTGTTTTTGCCCAAGATTCAGGAATGGCTGTGCCTCCACGCATAGAATGGCCTTGTTGGGGCTATTTTATATGAATTCGAGCCCCCCTGTGAGCTTTTGCGCGTCCATGCATGAGCTGCAGCTAAAGGAAAAAGCTTCTCCACGTAAAGCAAAACTCGATAAAATTTTCGTATGTTTGAATGAAAGGAAATACTAAAAAAAATGGCCGCGTATCTGCTCCTTTTGTTGCAAATGTCGTCAAAAGACGATAGTTTGTAGACATTTGCCAAGGAAATGCCCCCTTTTGCTTTCCTGCTCACCTCTCATGCTGTTCCTGTACGTCGCCCTCACCCCAAGGTAAACACACTAAAGGTTTGCTCAAGGCGATTTGAATTTACCGCGTTCCACTGCTACAGACCGGGTTCCTCGATGCCAGCGCTGCAGTACGCGGAGACGCGCGTGGTGAATCGAGGCGCCGACTTCAAGGCTTTTTGAACCGCGTTGCCGTGCGCTCCAAGCAGAGCGTGGAACCAGCTAGTGGAACCTTTCTTTGCTGTTGCCGCGTGATTTCTCCTAGGCCGCCAGGAGGTGGCGCGGGCAACAGCAGGCGGCAGTTTTCTGCAGTATATGTAGATTATCATTTACTATCGAAAAAACCATGCATCCATGATTTTTTTTATTAAGGAACACTGTAAATATCCCTTGTGTATTAATTTTCGGTCCTATATTTGCGTAATGTCTTGTTCATGTTCAGCAAAGTTGACAAGTATGAACATATAAACCGGGTTTAGACGGACATTTGGCTGTGAGTATATAAGACTATTGCGCAGTATGCATTTTACTTTGGCCGGGTGGCTGAATCGAGTCACAGACAGACAGACGGGCAGACAGACATACAGGCAGACCAAAAGTTTTGGGTTTAAGTAGCCCAAGAAAGACTATCGTCTTTAAAAGTGTATGTGCTAGTCGAGCAGGCATATATGGTAGCAGTGTGGTTTGCTTGAGTACATTGACGTTTGCATAGGTGAAATGCGAGTCTAGACTGAACGGCAAATTATCGGTGCTTGCCGGCATTATAGGTACTGATCAGTGCGATCGGTATTCATTGGTACTCCCAAGCTTAAAAATTTACTTATGCAAGATTCACTAAACCATAACAAAAATGCAGGGAAAAAAAGAAACAAGGTTGTCGTCGTCGGCTTGGAGGTTCACCTTATAACCTACACTGTGCTCTTTATAGTTATTTGGGGAGATTCTTTAATTATTTTTAATAAACCTCTGTTGTATTCACTGCACTGCTGCCGGCAAAAGCTAGTAATCGAGCAACCACCTCCTCATCAGTGCTAAACATTCCGGCAGGCTTTTTTCTGAAGAACTCCAAATTGGCGCCACCATAAATAGGAATTTATGTAGGCTTTCCTTTACACGCGGAAAGCGGGTCGAATAACGTACGCATGTTAGAGGCATAATAAAATATACGCATAAATACAGCAATGGAAGTGAATTATGTGCTCACAAAAAAAGACTCTTGTCGGCGCTCTCGTGGTTACACCTCGGTCCACTCATTAAAATGCAGTAAATATTGTTGTCCATACATGCTTAAACTATGTACACAGGTGTGCTGAAATTCTGGACCTGAAAGCTTTTACATAAAGTACTGAGGAAAGCGTAAAGCTTTCCCGAGTGTCAGATATTTTCTTCCAATATTTTTGCTTCCCCTCCACCAACAGAAAACACGTCGAGAGCGCGGCCAAACGACGGTCCATGCAAACTTTACTCAAGGGTCGGGGGTCCACTCAGTCTGGGAGGAGCTGCCGATATATATATACGCAGCGATATATACACAAACGAGCATGCCGGCGCGTGGCTGAGGTTTCCTGCGCGTGTTTACCCTTCATCCCACTCATTCTCCTGCTTCCGCGGACGGAGGGAAAACAGAGCCCAAAAGAGAGGAAACTGAGAGCGGCTGAGTGCAAGGGAGAGAATCCCTCCGTGCCTGTTCACAAACGCAGGAAGCTCCGCCGGCATCTCGGCACCGATACGGGCTTGTTGACTTTCATTATATGAGATTCACTCACTTTTTCTCTTCACAGCGCAGCCACGAGAACGGAGGAGGCCGACCGAAGCGCAGAGAAAAAGGAAGCTGTGCGCATTGACCCTCAATCACCGAAGAAATCGCATCATTCTCTGGTTTTTCTGGCGCAGACGTGCCTGAGTGCGCGCGTCCTTCCCCCGCGATGTGCGTGCCCGCGCGTGTGTGTGTGTGTGTGTCTCGATTCGTGAAGTGGGCCTCTCTACGGCAGCCAACGGGTATCCGGCAAGAACACACACTTCCTCCCATCTCTCTCTGTCCTCAAGAGGAATAAACAGCGCCGGATCAAAACGAGCAGGTTTCGCACGAGAGACCCGCAGGCGGGGTCAAGCAGGCCGCGGGAAAGCGGTGGCTATTTGATCTCGGAGTCCCGGATTTCGCTGCTTATTGACTCTGACGGCTCATTCGCTCCTTTGTTCTCCTCGTCATTCTCCCCTTATTCATTCCCGTCCCCTACGGAGATTGAAGTAGACAGTGTAGCGCACGAAAGGAACTCACCACGTCCATCTCTGCGTCAAGGGGCCCTGAAACGTCTATTGGTTTTTCTGGAATAGGGGAGACATGTCCGACTTCCTGTCACCGGAAGACCGCGTTATTGCCGTAGGTCGCAGAAGTTCTGGCTTGGGATTCTTTCCGTGTCCATCAGCCAGCTGAACACTACTTCTCCTAATTAAAGCTGGTGAGTTAGCTGGCCCGAGCGCAACAAAAGTAACGCTAATTTCAGAGTTCTGAAGTAAGTGCACAAATTGGTTCAATCCCACCAACGCGTGGGGTCATGGGGAAAACATGAACGGGTGTACAAAGAGATTAAGTGGATTTCCCTGGTTAATTTGTATTCGGAAAATGACTGGGAACTGACATTCGACGATGAGATATAAACATGGACGACGCTTAAGCTTCGCAATTAAGCGTTATCGTATCCGGCGACGAGGAAGAGCGTAGTGAGACCGGCACAGATATATGGCAGCGTATCCGTCAGACGTTTATCAAGAGCGCGCGCTACGGTGTATTAGAACATTTCGCTGACGTCATACCTGCCCACGAGTGGTGTAAACTTTCCTTCTTGATTGCGCGCCATCTCCTGGGGCAGCGCCTTACCATTTCGGGGTTTTCAGTTGGAGCCCGAAGTTACGCTACGGGATTTTTGCTCAGGTTCAACTCCACCGACGACGCCGGTTTTTCTGTGCACCGGTACCCTTAGCGTCAGGCATTAAAACGCCCGTGGAATGTAAGTTAGTCATTGGAGCAAGGGAAGAGATGTAAATCGTACATAGGTGCACTGCGGGCACGCCATCTCGTTCAGACAGACGCTTGCGTAAAAGTTCCGCACAGCCCTTTTTGCAACGTGGTTTTTTATTTTAATCGATCAAGCAGTGCCGGGCATCCATCGCTGCCTTTCATCTCCCGAGAGCGCGTATATGACCGATCGTACTTTCTCCCAATCGCCAGACGTCTTGTAAGTTACACCATAGCAGCCAGATGAGCGTGTAGTCAAAAGGCTGGCGAAATCCACTTCTGAAAAAATGGGTGCAGGGAGTATTATCGTAACGTTAACGCACCGATGAATTTACGACGTGAATAAACGTACGCCCCATTTTATGATAAAACACTGCAATAAACCAGGCGACCTTCAATCTTTCTCGAGCTCACGCGCTGATTAAGATTCACAAAGCTGCCCCTATGCTGCCTGCACTTCGACGTAGGCAACTTGGAGTTGCATGATGTGTGCGTCTTCGTCGATAAAATCTCACCGGTATCCCCTAGAGCGTTCAGTACAAAGAAAATGTTACATACGCGACCAAATACGTCACTAAGAAACAGTATCTGTCAGACGAGCCAAGAAGAAGTGGTGAAGAATACATGTGCAGTGTCTCTAGCGGAGACCAACGCGTTTCAGCACACGTTTTTTCCCCCTCTGCACAACCGGTCCTGCAACTTTGAAGCGTATTCCTGGCCGCTGCAAGACCGGTTTCTGGAGAGGGAAAACGCGTACGGAAACGCGTCGTTCTCCGCAGATATGCTTCGCCCTTAAATCAGAGCGTGGAGAGACCCCGCTGGGACTCAACGCAGTCACGAAGAAAGTTCCCCAGCTCACAAAGCTAACAAATCTCTCCCTGCCATCTATCTTTGATTTGTTCAGTACGTAGTGTACGTTACTGTTTTGGTATTCCCTTCCATCTCAGGCTTTGTATTCTTCTGGCCGGAACGCAACCGTAAGCTCGCTGAGTTTGAGTCAGCGGCACGCGATTTTCGCTTCTCGCGTGCGTCGTGGCGTTCGCCGTCGCGTGCCTGACAAGACGCGTTGCGCACAGCTGCGTGGACTGGATCGACAGGCGGAGAGGGATCGCGGTGCGAGAGCCTCGCAGTCGGCGGGAGAGGTGTGCGGCGGCTTGCTCGGAGCGCGGGATTTATTTGCGAACTGCCGGAGGAGACGGAGAAAGATGAGGAGGCACCGGCTGTGGTGGAGGCGAGCACGCCACTGCCACGCCAAGTCATCGGCTTTGAGTCAAGAAGGCGCTCACAATTCCATTATTGCGGAGGATCGATAAAAGACTCGTCCATTTTTGTGGTTGATGAGAAAACGAAAACGGCAAGAAATTGCGTTGGAAGAACCTCACCGGTCTCGACAATAACATGAATGTAGGATGACGGGTATATTTATCTCCGGTTAGTTAGTTTAAGGTTTCGGAGAAACAGCGCCAGCAGTGCATGTACAGTCATGAACAAATGCAACGCGAACATGAAAATATGAACCTAAACACTCAAATAGCGCGATTTCTTTCCATGAAAGCCATAAGAGGCATGCATTAATTAGAAAACCATAGTGGGAATGTGGCTTTCCAAATAGACCAATAGCGTGCAGTTATTGGACCCCCACGAGCAGTATTCGTAAATTTTGCGCCTTCTGGTTTATATTCTCGTATTCACATTTGATTTTTCCATGGCTGTACGTGTGAACGTTTGCACGTTAGGCTAAGGGAAGCTTCTATGTCATGCTAGAGAGCGTTTTTTTGGGACAGGAAGCCACAAATACAGAAAGGCAGCCATTTAAAACCGGGAAAACTGGCCAAGCAATTAGGCCAGTTTGATTATGGTGAACGAGGCCGGTCTCAGATTTTGGGATGCATTTAAGAAGACCGAACCGTCCAACGGCAACCTGGCACAGAGGGTATTCATCAACGTCGTTCAGCTTTCGCCAGTAGCAGCCAACAGGCTGTGAGACGGAGTCTCGAATCGTCGACAAGATGTTTCTGAAACGGCTTAACAAATAGGCAGCATTACGCCCAATTATAATCTTACCGAGCGCAAATAACTCGAACGTGCTGTGTCGGTGTGCTACAAGTATAACGCAGGATGCAAACTTCCTTATTTTTACACTATCGCAGTGTCAGTAACAAGACAAAGTAACTATACGCTTCGTGCAGATTAACAATTCGCTAAACAGAACAGAAGAGTCGCAGATAGGTTGCAAACGCCCGTGAAAGCTGCTCGGCAGCATAGATGGCGTTTTGGCGTCCTCCGATATGATGGTACAATGAGAGCACCGCACGCCGACGCCAGTGGGTTGACCTTAAACTGTCGTCGTGTGGTGCCGGTGCTGTTGTCTTTGTACGCCGACTAGCGTACTCCTTAAAAGCTAGCGTGGACTGCCACATTTAGACAGGAGCGATGACTACACCACGGCTTTGACGGCCTAGCCATGGGGCGGGGCTCCTTTACGCCTTTCATTTTCCCCACAGCCTGACTCCTGCACGAGCTCCCATCTGCACCTGACATACTGCATCCCCCTGATCGACCAGGCCCCGGAGGACTTGCAGAAGCCAACACCATTGGTAACATACCAATCAATAACCAGATGACAAGCTTAGTCGCCGGACTTTCCCGCTACCTTTGAAACCTTGAGACCACAAAAAATAACACTAAGAAGTCTACAAACTGACACCTTCCCGCACGCAAATAAGCTACACTGAATACTTCCAATCCAATTAACAGCATAATTCGCTGGTCCTCCCCGTCCCAAAATGGAATAGGTCATGAATGTTTACAGCGAAGCTGTAGAAGTTACCGTTCCCACGTTCGTCGGTAAATAAGCGTGGGTGGTGGGGAAAAACGTTCTTCACTGAGCTTAAGGGGTAGGAGAACAAGGAGTGGTCAGCCTCCTGTGTCCAGCAGGCCGTGGGCTACCGTGGGCCCGCGCTGTGTATGTGTCTCGTTGGACGAGGGAGAGTTGGCACTCCTGGCCGAGCTGGTCATCGCAGACTCCCAGTGCTCTGTGGATGGGAAGGGGAGTGAAACAAAATTCCTGACACCCAGTACGTAGTGTTTTGTGTACACTTCTTGAAGGGCTCATGCTGTAACGTTCTTGCAATGTTTTTCCGACCAGCATGAACGATTGCAGGAGCGATGTTTTTCCTGTCCAAGCCCGCGCACTTTACCAGTTGCGCGTTTATGCTGTGGGACAGGGCAGGGGGTAGGGGCGGGGGTCATGCCCTCACCGACGACAAACGGTTGTATTGGGGAGAAATCTCAACGTGGTCGTCTGACTGTCCGATGAGACCTGACTAATGTCCTCCGTGGTCGCGCGGTTTGAATCGGTCTGTTACACGGACATTAAAACGCCCACGACGCAGGGGGGAAACGGACAGTCCCATGTTTGCCCGCTAGAATAAATGTTGCAGTCCTTGCAAGTTTCATTGAGATAATTGGTTACTGAGTATGCTCAATCGCAAATTACGAAAAAATTTGTTTTGTTCTGTGCGCTTCTTGAACTGCACCCAGTTTCGCTGTTCATCCTTCTTCATAGAATGGAAGGTCACTAAATGTTTTAAAGCGGAGCCTTCTTTCTGCACACCACCGAAGCTTAACTTTCAGGCATATTAAGCCGAGCCTTTTATATGACATAAACTCGCTTCTCAGCAAACATAATTAGTTGCACGACTTATACACGTGAGCTCTCTGGCCCGGAGAAATACTTAATAACTTCTTAGGCAAATACTAATACATAAACGACGTTAATATGTCTCTTTTAATAGAAAGTAGACATTGGAAATGCCCTTATTTAAAAAATAAAAACAAAGCTTCAAGTAAAAAAGTACACAGAAAAATGGAGGAGATAACTGCACAACACAAAAAAGATTAATCTTTCAAGTGGGCATTGTCGTATAAATACTTAATTAACCTTCTTTGGTCTACACCGATCCTCCTGAAGTCCGATTCAGTACTGCACACACAAGAATTCCTAAGAAGGCATTTTGTTATGCGATATAGCAGTCTGGCCCAGAACCTTTTATTCAGTAGCCCTGTAAGAACCGCAATTGGGCGGCCTTGTCTAAGACCCTATAGAGCCCTCTTCATTATTATATCCAAGTGCTTTGCTGGCAAAAAAGTTTCGCAGGTACAGTACAGGAGGTTTTATATAAAGTTATGATGTGATAGTGGTGTGTTTATTTTATTGGCACAAGGGCACTGATGGCCAAGGGCCGATGGTCATAAAATTATGATAGGGCTAGGGCCTTATAATAACTACCCCATACACGGGCCTCCGCACTGTTTTTATGATGATGCCATTTGTGGTTCTAGAAACCGGAGTGCTTGTTCTTCCGGCGACAGTATAGTTCTTATCACAGAGGTCGGATTTGATTTTCCCAACTGAAGTTTTATTCAAACACCATTTATTTAACGTAATAGCTACATCTAAAATTTAAACTCCCTACATAATGAAATAATCAGGGCTATGATTTGTTTTGTTACGCTAGACCAATCTTAACTGCTGCGTGGCACAAGCAATTCACTTGCCTGCTTTCACGCGAGATACATTTGACATTCCTCCTCCTTACAGAAATAGCAAAACTTTGATGATAGTAATTTATCAATAAAAGTGATAAGGGAAAACTTTAGGGCCCCTTTTGTTAGAGAAAAGTGGTTAAAACCTTCTCCCGCGCAACCTGAGTCGAAGTCAAAGTCGAAAATCCAAAGCGTTTTCACCATACCGGAACGGCGAAATCGGATATACGCCGGGCTCATAACGCGAGAAACCCAGGTTCGATTCTGACCCGGGAAGCGTTTTTTTCGTTAAGGCGTTTGGTATGGCATCGCTTATCATCACAATGGTCATTTTGTGAAACCCATTGTGTAAAGTTGGATTTTCTGTAGTGCGTTTTCCTCAGACATTGGCGCCATCAGCGAGAGATGGAAAGCTTCGCTTTAAAAAGAAGCTGTGAACGGGACATCAAATAACGAATATATGTTCTGCAAAATGGCTCAGTCGTATAGAGCCTCATGCTTGGGACGACTCCAGGCATGTTAAACCAGCGTTAAGATCATCAAAAAAAAAAAAAAAAACAGGCGAAAGACGTGAAAGACAAGGATAGGCGCTCTTATTGGTATTACTCGGGAAGCACAGGATGAGCCCCGGTCCTAGTCTGTCACGAACCTCATCAGGTATTTTGCTGATCTTAACGGTGGTTTAAGATGGATTACCAAATCGATCGTACCCACACGATACACTACAGCCAGTTTTCCTTTTTATTTTAGAGCCATGACTTGTCCAAGCCAGCCAGGAATAGGGGTTCATAACTAATCAGAGCGCGACAGACCAAATATGCAGAAGAATAACCACAGGACTAGCGCTAGTCCTGTGGTTATTCTTCTGTCTGGTTCGTCTGTCGCGTTGTGATTATAGTTTTGGACACCTACCAACTCGCTCAACTTGCACCTGCTAAAGGACTGCGGGGGGGGGGGGGGGAGGGCCATTCTCTTTGATAGAGGGAGGGCTCGAGCCCCCATGAAACCCTATGTATCCCAACGGAGCGCCCTACAACAAGGCCCATAAAAGCCTACTTCATTACTACTGCACACAAGTGCATTGCTTCGAAGACACTTTTTAAGAAAAGATGTATATAATAAGCCTGATATCAAAATATAATAGTCCGTAGTCCTCTTACTAAATACATCTGTAAAGACCCTCTTTAGAGTTTAGACGTTACATACCGAGCTCCTGTTAAGATGACTTCACTATTATACTTAAGTGCATTGCCTGGAAATGTTTTTTTCAGGGAAATAGGTAGCGGTCTGACATTAAATTAAGAAGACCTTAGTGCCATTTGTAATGCGCCATTTTCGTTACGCAGAGAAAGTGTGAAATATGAAGAGCTGCCGCCGAAGAAGTACTGACGGATTTTCTCGTTGGATGCGCATAAAAATTCTTAAGAATACGTAGGTAGGGCTCCGATGCATTGAAGGCTGGAACTGGGCTGCTGCTCTCCTAATGCAAAAAGAGAGAAAACATATAGGATACGGGAGGGGAAACAGGGGAAGAGAATGTGAATCGGCAACGAGGAGCGCTAGCTTGCAGGGGAGAGAGAAACAATATGGTCTTTCGACGTCTTTTGCAGTTAAACAAGCATTTACGCGGCAACTTTCTTTTTTTTCCTTTTTTTGGTCGCGTCTGCAACAGCAGCAGTAGAGCAGCACCACGTCTGCCTACCGTGCGTCACATCCTATGTTATTGTTTTCTACCGTAATGTCACAGTTTTTGCCGTAGATGCGGTAATTTCATTTAGGATTCCTATGAAATACAAGTCTGTAACTAAAGGAACGGTGTAAGCATCGGTTATGTACTTGGGTTTCGCAAGCAATGCTGTCAAGGTGTTATTTTTGCGTGCTAAATGTTGATTTTCGGTGGCTTTGGCTGCCTCTCTCTCCTTTCATTGTTCTGCAGTCTTCGAATACCGTCGCATTCACTCCAATTCCATCTGTCTTTTCAGCCTACTCGGTACTGCGCTAGCTTCACTCTCTTATTTCGCACCACACATCCGCTCGTTCAAACGCCCCAGAGAAACCATCGTTCTAGTGTCACGGTTGGCTTGAGCCGAATATCTCGAACCGCTCCGCCGCTGCTTTCGTCGCCGTTCCAGCATTTCTCGGCGTCACGCTCTCTAAGCACGCGGCCGATTTACTGTCGCTGTACTACGCCATTCGCGTCTGCATCTATCGCACACCGCTTCCCGCCTTCTCTCCCTTCTCCCTCTTCTGTTCATGGAACCACACCGCCACTCCTCGAACGACATGACTCTTTTACTGCTAACACATTGACGGCCACACTTGGAGGCCAGAACAGGACCAATAGCAGGACCTGGATAAGGCGGCGGGCGTAAACCCTAAAATTGCATTTTAATCCCGTGGTCACCGACAATTCCCATTTCGTTGGTGCTCTTTGCCTGTAGTCGTCCTCTTGCCACAAGAAACAAATCATGATCATCATCATTATTCCGATCTCACCACATCTTACGCGGAAGCCGTAATGCCGAATTTAAGACTGCACTTTTCTGTACAAGGCAGAAGAACCCACAGTTGGATAAGCCACCTGGAATTTTCCGGTGTTGCGGCGCTTTCGGAAAGCGGTAGTTTGATATTTTGTTTAAAAAAACATGAAGTATGACGCCGTTTTCTTGTCTTAAATATTTTTGCATTGCACCTAATCCAATGCGCATGTGTATTTTTGCCCACATAATTATATTTTTCCTTCAGATGAAAATGAGATTACAATATATTTATTTTCGAATGCCGTTGTCCCTCAAGGAGTATTTAATAAATATAACGGTCTACGGCGCAAGTATGCCGCGGAGCTTTGATATGCAAAGAAGCATTACAGAAGAACACAAAGAAATAAAAGTCCGAGGAAATTACTGAGTTAACGCACTCCAGGTATTAGACACGTCATGAATCTACAGCACACGGTTCGTCTAGCCAGAAATCTTACCGAAAGGCGTAAATGAGAGCAATTACCCAGCGTGAAGTTAGAACTATTCATATGAAGAGAACTCATACGGGTGAACGCCAAGCAGTCAGACGTAATTTCGAAGGACCTCCAGTAGAGGCAGCAGGCTGCTCGCGCGAGCCATAATTAGGCAATCACGAACTCATTATGCAGCGCAAAATACTGGATGTGTTCCCACGCCGCCAAATTGTATTTCGGTTCCTCACCTTTATATAACCCGAGAAACGTGATATCCCACGCGAGTGCACGTGTCAGGCTTATTCAATGAGAGCGGGTTGGCCGAGATTACCGTATTTGCACAATGCTAACGCGCACCTTTTTAATGAAAATATGCGCTCAAAAACACCTGGGGATTACAATCGGACTCAAAACTAGAAAACCTCAAAACCGAAACCACCAACTCGAAAGCGAAACGAAGGGGCTCAATGAAGAATGGAGGCTTCGTTTAAACGCAAAGTAATCATTTTGGCTCAAAGAGAAGGGAATTAGGCAGCGTCCGAAGTCGTGAGTTCGCTATTGGCGAAAATAAAGAGACCGCATTTTTAAATGCAAAGCTTCAGTTAAAGTGTTTGGGCAGTTTAGGGTCGCCTGTTAAGGGCATTATTTTGGGTGCACGGTAGAGTAGGCCCCAGGATATTTTTGTGGTTTCCGGGTGTTGAAATTTACACCACGTTACAATCGGGGGCGCATTAGAACCCTGAAGATACGGTACCCCTACGACTACGCCCAGTGGATCTGCTAAACTGCACGCGGCAACTTTTTCGTCTACGCCAAGAGCACAACAGCTTGCGCACGAAGTCCTGACACGAGATTTCTTGTATGTCCGCGTTAGTTCCTTTAATTTCTCGAATCTGTCTTTGTAATGTATGCTTTAAAAAAAAAAACAACCTGTGTTCATAACCATTAACTAAATTTTATTTCCCTGGCATAGTCCCCCAAGTTTAAAAGTAAAAGAAGCTGCATTTTTATTGCCGCGTTGTACACACGGAAGCGGCCCTACAAACGCACGAGCAGTATAGAACCATTAGTATGCTCCCTTAACTCACCTCGTTCTCGCACGACTTGTCCCGCCTTCTCGAAGAGCCTACCAGGCTCCCTTTTAAGCACGAATAGACACTAAATATCCCCAAGTTTATACACCAGCTTCTTTCACTTGACTTAGAGCCCTCCTTCTCTACTAAACGGTTTCTGTTTCTGCCACTAATCATCCGGCCGAAAGGGGTAAAGCGGGTATTTCAAATTTTAATAACGTGAGCCTAGTTGTCCATTCTCGTAAACGGGAACTGTTTACCAGTCTTAGGTACCTTTTTTTCCCTCTTCTGTGGCTCAAAAACACACAGGGAAGTCGCAACAATGGTTATGAGCACAACGGAGGCTGGGTAGAATTGTCTTTGCCGGTCCCATTCAGTAACATGTTTCCTAGGTGTAACTTTCTGCCCCCCCCCCCTTTCAGAGCGGGCCCAGTGAAGAAACCAACTATATATATATATATATATATATATATATATATATATATATACATAGATATATATACATACATAGGGCAATACTTGGGTGCAGACACTTGGAAAACACTGAACAAGGGTTTTGTTGTTCCCAACAGTTGCGAAATTGCTCCTTTCTTCTTCAGGGGTTATTTTAGAATTTTTCTAAAATAACCCCTGAAGAAGAAAGGTTCTCCTTTCGCAACTGTTGGGAACAATAAAACCCTTGTTCAGTGTTTTCCAAGTGCCTGCGCCTAAGTTTTGACCTATTGCTACGGTAGTCCGGAACTTCTTACCGATATATATATATATATATATATATATATATATATATATATATATATATATATATATATATATATATATATATATATATCATATATATATATATATATATATATATATATATTGTGAGACCAGTGGTAGCCTCGTTTGTGGAAGTTCGGAGCGCTGCATGCAATGTCCCAGTCGAATGCAATCATCACTGGCGCCCGGTTGCGGCCACGGCTTCTTCATCTCTGTATATACTCATCATCACCGATTCTTCTACCTTCTCGAACTATCATCATCGGTAACCTGGTTCGGTCGCCATCTTGCCGCCTTACAGCTCGGCCTGTAAATAAAGCGGTTTGCGCGTACTGGTCTGCCTTCGCCTACCATCGTCCTTACAAGTGGTGGAAGGTGCGTTTCGGTCCCGTAATCCACCTCTCAAGCTGCCCCACAGGAGCTCCGCTCGGGTCGCCGCCTAATGGCGGAAACTACAGCGATGACGCTAGAATCGGCGAACGCCACCGCTCCACCAACCCCCCAGTGCATCATAACCAGCCCCCAACGTGACCCTCCTTTCTTCGCTGGCCTTCGTGACGATGATGGCGACGAGTGGCTGGACAACTACGACAGGGTGAGCGCATTCAACCGCTGGGACGATAACCTCAAGCAGCGGCAAAATGTTTCGTTCTCCCTGACCAAGGTTGCCGAGACGTGGTATCTAAATAACCGGCATACCATCACCGACTGGGCCGATTTCGTTGCGCAGTTCCGCCGGATTTTCGGCTCTTCTAAAGCTCGGAGCGACAGCGCGAAAAAGAAACTCGAGACCCGTGTGCAACATGCGCATGAAACGTACACCTCATACATCGAGGACGTTCTGGCGCTGTGTCGCCGCGCCGACAATAACATGCCGGAAGCTGACCGTGTACGCCACGTTCTGAAAGGAATCGGCGAGTTCGCGTTCACCACACTGGCAACGCAGAACCTCACAACCGTCTCGGACGTGATCTCCACTTGTAAGCGTCTCGACGAACTACAGTCCATCCGACTTCGTCAAGACACGGCTCCTACCCACCATCTGGGAAATGAAGACCTGCGTGCGTTGATACGCTCTATAATGCGCGAGGAGATGCACGCCCAATATTTCCCTGTGCACACACTGTGTTCGCGAAGCTCCTTCTGTGCCTGGCCCACGGGATATCGTTAAGGGGGAACTCGCGGCTATGCCCGTACTTCTGCCTCCCACCCAACCTGTTTCTGTGGCAACGCCATCTTACTCGGATGTGGCTGGTCGGCATCCTCTACCGCTCACTCCCATTACGACACAGGCCCCGCCCGGCTATGTGTTCGCCATGCCTCGGTTGCAAACCATGCCGACTTATTTCCCGCCACACCACGACTCCAACGTTGGCCGGCCAGTATGCTATTATTGTGGCATCCGGGGCCACATCTCCCGATTTTGTCGAAGGCGCCAACGTGACGAACGACGCGGCTACGCAGCCTACGAACGCGATTATGTACGCCCGAATTACTTCGACAACGTGCAGCGTACGCAGCCGCTTTTCTCACGCCGTTCACCATCGCCACCCGAGCCACCAACCGACCTTCCTCGTAGGGCGCGCGATACGCGACGCCGCTCACCATCGCCAGGCCGTCGGGCGCTGTCGCCCTTTCGGCCTGCGACCTGTCACCGACCAGAAGTCGGAAAACTAGTTAATGCAGTTTCGGGAGGGGAAACTGCATCACGTGCGAAACTTACAATGCCTCCGGAGCGTCCATCGAACATGTTGTCAGTTTTGGTTGAAGGTGTTTGTGTAGATGCCCTTGTTGACACTGGTGCCAGTATTTCGGTGATAAGTATGGAATTGTGTGCACGACTACGCAAGGTCCGAACACCCTACAGTGGACCTTCTTTGCATGGCCCCAATAGCAGCACGATCAAGCCATCCGGACAGTGCAGGGTACGAATTTCAGTCGGTCAACTTCGTCATCACGTTCAGTGTGCAGTGTTGTCCCCGTGTGCGCATCACCTTATCTTGGGCTGGGACGTTTTGTTATCCGCATCCGACGTCATTTCGTGCCAGCAACCGCAAATTGAACTCGCAGATACGGAGGACACCAACATTCTGGAAGAAAAGCCACAACTGAATTTGACGGCAAGTGCCGATTACATTTTATACCCGGGCCACGGTACAATCCTTTCAGTTCACTCAACCCAAATTCGTGATCGTGATGCGTTAATCGTTCCGTCTGCGCGTTTTATTCCCCAAGGAATCATTATCGCGACCTGGTTTGTCCGTTTTGCAGGTGGGACTGCGCCGCTCGTCGCTACAAATTCCACTTCTGAGACGATACTCCTCCCTGAAGGAACCACGCTCGCTTCCGTTGTGGCTGATGACAGTCTGTCTCTGGTTCCACTCTGCTCTGTCTTCCGTTCCCCTGTCTTCAAATTCCGGCCCCTCACGTCCCACCCTGGCAGCCAGGATTAGCGAAGACCTCACGGCGTTCGAAACAAGACTCCTACTTGAGCTGCTCGAAAAACACAAAAACTCATTTGACTGCATTTCCGCCAACCTTGGACAGACGTCTGTGGCAGAGCACCGTATTGAGACAGATGGGACTCACATTGTTCGCCGTCGCCCGTACCGTGTGTCGTCGTCGGAACGGAAAGTCATCGAAGAAAACGTCGCGGACATGCTTCAACGAAACGTTATTCGACCTTCCTCGAGCCCGTGGTCTTCTGCTGTTGTTCTGGTGAGAAAAAAAGACGGTTCCGTAAGCTTTTGCGTGGACTATCGGGCTTTTAATAGGATTACCCGGAAGGATGTATATCCGATGCCGCGCATAGATGACGCGCTGGACCATCTACAAGGGGCTGAATACTTCTCTAGTCTGGACCTGCGATCTGGCTACTGGCAGATCCCCATGCGCGAGTCTGACAAAGAGAAAACGGCGTTTGCGACTCCAGACGGCTTGTACGAATTAACGTAATGCCTTTTGGCTTATGCAACGCCCCAGCCACATTTGAGCGCATGATAGATACGGTCCTTCGCGGCCTTAAATGGAAAACATGCCTGTGTTACCTTGATGACATCGTCATCTTTTCGTCAAGTTTTGCGGAATATCTGCAGCGTCTGGACGAGGTGTTGACCTGCCTGGCAAAGGCTGGTCTGACTCTGAACACCAAGAATTGTCGTTTTGCTACCAAATCGATAAAGGTTCTTGGTCACGTCGTCAGTAAAGATGGCATACGCCCCGACCCAGACAAAATTTCTGCTGTAGCCAATTTTCCTCGACCTGGCCTGGCGTCCTATTTTCGCTGTTTCTTCCGCAATTTTGCTACTCTCGCTGCACCTCTAAACCAGCTATTAAATTCTGATACCCCCTTCGACTGGAGTGATGGCTGCGAAAAGGCCTTCCAAGACCTCAAGCAAGCGCTTACTTCTGCACCTGTATTATGCCACTTTGATGAATCGAGACCGGCGATCCTCCACACCGACGCTAGTGGGCATGGCATTGGCGCCGTTCTGTTGCAGCGCGATGTTCACCACCGTGAGAGGGTTGTTGCTTACGCCAGCCGCTCTCTAACACGAGCGGAGAAGAATTATACGATAACGGAACAGGAGTGTCTGGCCGTTGTGTGGTCTGTGCAAAAGTTTCGGCCATATCTCTACGACCGACATTTCACCGTCGTCACAGACCATCACGCTCTGTGCTGGCTGTCTTCCTTGAAAAACTTGCCGGGACGCCTGGGACGCTGGATTCTGCGATTGCAAGAGTACGACTTTACGGTTACCTACAAGTCCGGATTCAAGCATGTAGACGCAGACGCACTCTCGCGGTGCCCGCTGATGCCGTCTTCAAACGACATGGCGTCACGTTCTCATACACCGCCATCATCAGTTGCACCTGTCGACTATGCACCGGCTGACGACCGCCGCGACTTGGTCGATGATCAACGAGCAGACAGTTACTGCCGGAAAATAATGGATCAACTCGCTGGTTTGACACGTCCACCGAATAGCCCCCTACGTCGCCAACTGCGGCAGTTCCAGCTCATAGACGGTGCACTGTATCGCAGAAACCACCACCCAAATGGCGCCACATGGGTCCAGTTGTGCCTCGTTGGTGTCTCTCCGGAGTCGCGTCTTGCAAGCTTTTCATGACGACGCCACCGCCGGCCACCTTGGCTTTCAAAAGACGTACGACCGCATTCGAAGTCGCTTCTTTTGGCCAGGACTCTCGTCCAGTGTGGTGAAATGCGTCGTATCTTGTTCACCCTGTCAGCACCGGAAACGCTCTACGGCACCCCCTATCGGTCTCCTACAGCCTATTCCGTGTCCAACTACGCCGTTTGAAGTGGTCGGTATTGATTTGTATGGGCCCTTACCGACGACATCCACTGGTCACGGCTGGATCGCCACGGCCGTTGATCACTTGACTCGCTACGCGGAGACAGCGCCACTTCCCTCGGCTAGCGCTGGCGACGTCGCTGCTTCTTTTTGCGACACACACTGCTACGACATGGAGCCCCTCGCGTACTTTTAAGTGACCGCGGCAAGATGTTTCTATCTGAGATCCTTGCCGAAGTGCTTCGTGCCTCTAATACTTCCCACAAAATGACATCAAGCTACCATCCACAAACGAACGGGCTCACCGAACGTTTTCACCGCACGCTCTCTGACATGATATCAATGTACATACGCCCTGACCACCGAAATTGGGACACTATATTACCTTCAGTCACCTTTGCCTATAACACGGCAGTTCAAAGCACTACAGGGTACGCGCCTTTCTACCTTGTCTACGGCCGTCATCCATCGCACGTGCTTGATACCTGTTTCTTTACCGCTCCTGTGTCCGCTTCTGCATCGTTCCCGGAACAATTCGTGTCTCGGATCGACCACTGTCGGCGACTGGCTCGCATGCGTACAGAAGCAAGCCAACAAGACCGCAAAGAACGCTACGACGCTGTTCGCCGGTCCGTTTCTTTCCGACCTGGTGACGAAGTCTTGGTCTGGACACCGGTTCGCTCTCCAGGCCTCTGCGAAAAATTCCTACACCGGTTCCTTGGTCCTTACAAGGTTCTTGAGGCTACCTCTCCGGTGAACTATCGCGTCACCCCCGTTTGTGGAAGTTCGGACCGCCGTCATCGTGGCACGGAGATTGTCCACGTTTCCCGCCTCAAGGCTTTCCACCGGCGTAATCCGCAGTAAAACGCGACCAGGCGGCCGCTCCCGCCCCGGGGGGGAAATCGTGTGAGACCAGTGGTAGCCTCGTTTGTGGAAGGTCGGAGCGCTGAATGCAATGTCCCAGTGGAATGCAATCATCACTGGCGCCCGGTTGCGGCCACGGCTTCTTCATCTCTGTATATACTCATCATCACCGATTCTTCTACCTTCTCGAACTATCATCATCGGTAACCTGGTTCGGTCGCCATCTTGCCGCCTTGCAGCTCGGCCCACTGTCTGCCTTCGCCTACCATCGGCCTTACAATATATATATATATATATATATATATATATATATATATATATATATATATATATATATATCAGGGTGTCGAACCGGAAACCGAACCGAACCGAAAACGGAACTGAACCGGTATTTTTGCCCGAACTGAACCCGAACCCGAACCGTTATTTTTTGAGCACGCTGAACCCGAACCGGAACTGAACCGAAAAAAGAAATAACGGTTACCGGTTCATGCCGAAACGGTTCGACCCTCTGTTGTTGACATTGCACAGTCAATGCAATTCAGGCTTTTTTTTCTTTCACGTACCATCAACTTCGTACCTGCTCGCTCACTTCCCCCTCCAGACAATTGAACACTATCACGCTCTATGTAACAACAAGGGAAATGAATGAGCACAAATGTAGCAATGGTCTGTTGCTGCTGGAAGCGCGAGCGTAGTGGAAGCTGACCAAAGAAATGTCATTCTCCGCAGCTTGCAGGGGATATAAAACGACTTTGCCCTTCCCTAGCTGCAACTTTAGTGGAGAAATCAGGCTGCAGGAGTGCTCCAGTGTGCAGCAGCGAAAGCCCGATGTGTGCAAACCTTTTCCATTTCATAATTTGTTTAAAAGGTCCGACACCTGCAAATTGTAATATTTGACAAATTTGACCGCAGGAGCTGCTCAGTGGCTAAACCGCTTGATGCTGACCACAAGTGGCTTCGATGTCCCTTACCCACGACCATTTTTGAGGACAGTACAGTGGACAAGCTCCGTTTTTTACAAGTACAAATAACAACAGATATGTCAGGGAAAACTGTTAAGGTGCGCACGTAATCTCTTGGCAAGAAACTGCAGTCCTCGACCTTGTCTTGGAAGCAGAAACAGTAATAAAGCAGATGACACGTGCAGAAAGGACAGCCGGTACCTCACACTGTCCCATTCGCCGAGCGATCATCTTTTCTGCTGTTCTGCAGTTTTTTCTCTTTCAGATCTGCTTTTTTTTCGAAGGTGCACTTGTACTGACTGCCCAACTCGCTACATTACTTCTACTGCTGCTCGATCCGGAGGGGAGTACTGATTTGATTTGATTGTGGGGTTTAACGCTCCGACCAAGCACAGGCGATGAGGCGCGCCGTAGTGGAGGGCTTCGAATTAATTTTGACCACCTGGGGATCTTTAACATGCGCCGAAATGTCGTACACACGGGCGTTTTTGCTTTTCGCCTCCATCAGAAAAGCGGCCGCTTCGGCCGGGAATCGAACCCGCGACCTCGCGCTCAGCAGTGCCTTAGCCACTGAGCCACCGAGGCAGGTCAGAGGGAGTACTGCTGTGGACGAATTAAAGAGCGCCTACCCAAAAAAGTTCTTCTCATGCTCCGCGCGTAAAATTTCCCTTTCATTTTGTAACAGCATAATCTGTTATAAGATTACGCAATGTAGCACACGGAACGATGGCCGGGGGTCAGGCGGTACGATGACATACTGATTGTAATGCACACATCCAGTATAGCTTTCGCAAAAGGAATTGCAGTGGTCAGAGCAATAATGCAGTGACTGAGCGTTAACTAAAGCTTACTTTTAACAAAAGTGTGGCTAACACATTCGATAGGGTGACAGCTAAGAAATTATTCAGGGTGACCAAATGATCTAATTCATTGGTAGTATTTATGTGCCTGTAGTAGGGTTTTTCTGTTTTGTTACAAATATAAAAAAAATGTGCGCCATTGGTATTAAGCGCTGATATTTCAACACGCCAGTACGCAGACCTAAATTTAAGGCTTCAAGGTAAGCGTGATAGGCGATTCCATAGCGACGATTGCGATTTCAACAAAAAATGAAAGGGCAGAATATATTTCCCACCGTCATATCTCTTGGCGGTGGCTTTATGAATAGTCGCTAGGACAACATAAAGTCTGGAGGAGAAAGTAGGTAGTAAATCGTCACCACTCCATCTGTTTTTCTAATATCTCGTGATTATTTAAAGTTTGCTTTGCAATTGCGCCACTGCCCTTGGGGAACAGCAGCATTTTGAATTTTTGTTTGTGTTTTGACTTTACTGTCGCTTTAAACTACTAAATGTTTTTTTTTTCTAATTTCAGTGACAATTCAACTCATCGAACCGGTTCGCGAACCGGTTCAAGCTCCAGAACCGGTTCGCGAACCGGTTCGGCACGTGATTTTGTCGAACCGGAACTGAACCGGAACGAAATTATTTCACCCGAACCCGAACCGTAACCGAACCGGTATTTTTTTCGGTTCGACACCCTGATATATATATATATATATATATATATATATATATATATAATATATATATATATATATATATATATATATATAATATATATATAATATATATATATAGATATATATATATATATATATATATATATATAGACTGAAAAGATAAAAACTCACACAGAGCGCGAAAAAATAAGGTTAGTAGAGAGACAGAGACAAACGAGAAAGACTTAGAAAAAAAATAAGTTTACTGACGTTTCAGGGAGAGGACTCCCTTTCTTCAGAGAAGAAAGGGAGTCCTCTGAAGAAAGGGAGTCCTCTCCCTGAAACGTCAGTAAACTTATTTTTATTTTCTAAGTCTTTCTCGTTTGTCTCTGTCTCTACTACCTTATATATATTATATATATATATATAGATTATATATATATATATATCTTAATGCTTCCTGTAACAAACGTGGCCAATACAGGTGGTCTTACGACGAAAAAACCACGTGACGAACGCGCTGTATCCCATGTAATTATGAGGCTATTTAAATGCTTCACGTGCTACACCAAGCTTCTGATGATGTCAGCGGCAGCGTAGATGCTGTGCGTTGACCTTTCCTATTACGCGGCCCAGATGAACATACCAACTCCTGGCCCACCGCCATTGCCAAATTCAAGCAAATGCCAAATGTCGACTTGTTTGTTCGCTTCATCGCTTCTTCGCTTGCTTACTCGAAAGGTATCTCTCCTCATTTCATTCACTGGGAGAGTAGTGAAAGGAATGTCAATCCCCATTTTTTTCGTGGTACTCAAGGAAATTTGACCGGGGTGAATAGAAAGAATTGTGCACTTCCCAGAAATAGTGGACAGCATCTGTGCGCGAAAAAAGAACGAGATCATTTTGTGGATAGTGTTTTGAACTTGCCGCGACCTTCCGCGGAATATTACGAGTTACGACCTACTGACGCCAAGGCAATTTTCAGTGGTGAGAAGCAGTTAAGAGAGTATTGTAGCTGTAGGGAAAAAGAATAAAAAACTATCGCCTTGCGAAAACGAATTGCAAATAAAAAAAAATGTCATCGGTAATGTATCGTTTCACTTCCGCATTTTAAAACTCAGCGTCATTCCAGCCTACAGATATAACACGAATAAGGAAATTTGTGAACTGACAAAAGTATCCTGTTCTCTACTACGGCGCTTTTTCGCCTTAAAATTTTACCATAAAGGTTACAAAAAAGGCAAAGCTTGGTCCTTGTCTATTAGGCTAGGCAAACTGCGCAGCTGTACTGCGAATTACGTGCCACTAAGGATGACGGGAGTCACAAGGAAATTCAAGGGGCGGCACAAAATGTTCTGAAGTGCCCGTCCATGACTAGGGGCGCCCGGTCGCTTAAAAATAAAGTGAAATGAGCACCCAATTCTAGAAGGCAATTTGAGAACGGGCTGCTTCTATGAATTATGGCGGGAACTGTGCCTGATTATGCCGACGCCGTGTCATATTTGCTGTCATGGAGGAAGGGTACAAAGTTGGTAAAACACATTGTAGTAAAGTGCGTCTACCTTGCATTCGAAAGAGGAAGGAAGGAAGGAAATCATCCTGATTTGTAACCAAATAAACATTGTTTTTTGACTGTCGCCGCTTCTGTGAGCTGGTAAATTTTATCTCAGTGTTCCATGTGAACTATTTGTTCCTGAGCTAAAAACTGCGGTACTTCTTTTATTTGGAGCTAGCAACCTGGGACACGCAAAGCTCCATTCTCCGTGAATCTATCGAGGCCGGCTGAAGGCTCCTCTGTGTAAATGTACATTCCTTTCATGCTCCCCCCCCCCCTCCCGCCCCGGCAGAGTGCATGAATTTAGCTTTACCTGTCATTCTTTTTCCTGATCTGACGTACGCACTATTCACTTGCCCACGCCAATGCTCACCTGTGGGTACGCTACAGAGCCCTAACGGATAAGAACAAGAGAAGAGAAAGAAGACCCTGATCTTTCGTGCAGCAGTGGCATTCTTTGCCGTTTGTCGAATCCCAATCGCACCTCCGCCCACTAAGTTTTCCGCAGCTGAGTCACCCTCAACTTGTACAAGATTGGTGAGGGCATAAAACGAATATCGTTATCCGTGGATCGACATCATCCTCAGGATCTGCCTTGGCCAGACGCCTCTGACGATACCTGACAGGAGATGAATCGTCCACTCGAACCTTCTGCAATTCAGGAGCCCGCTGCTCCCGGTCGCATTATGGGTACTCAACAGTCGGATGCAGCGGAGGGCGGCGCGTCACCGTTGGATCGTTGGAGCTCTACCCAAGGGGAATTGCCGTTTGGGCATGGTCCTGCCACATCGGCCGTCAGGAGTAACTCTGCTCCGACCATACTGCAGGTAAACGTATTGTGCGAGCCCGGCCAGGAAAGTTCTCGGCATGCTAGCCCCATTTCTCAGATAACGACAGCAGCCAGGAAAAGAGCAACCGGCCCAGCCGTATGACGTTGCAACCGTACACCGGTTCAAGGAAAGTGGAAGCTGCCCCATCGGCCGATCAAATTGAGCACAGAGCGCTATGGGCGAAGGCTCACTCCGGGAAAGCGGTGCTTCGGCCCCGCAGCGGCAAAGGGACCACCTGCCTCCGATCGACGCTTTGTGTATCAGCTGCCGGTTAAGTGCCACTCAGCCTGGTTACATGAAGTCACAACCACTGAATTATCACCGACGAATTCCCTTCTTCCCGGAGCAGGATAGCAGCTTCTATTTACCACCGGGCGTGCACTGATCAGCTCATCGCTCCCGTTACGTTGCGAGTCGCCACGGGCACAGCGGAGAAGGCGGGATATAAGGTGCCCGCGGGGATGGCGTGGCCTCGGATCCACTTACGCGTATGTTGTGTGATGCAAAGCTCATGCAAAACTATCCATCGACTCGAAGCACTGTCTCCCTACTATCTCCCTTGACAGTGGATCTGGACAGTGGACGGGCACGCAGCAGCCCTACCATCACTGTCAGTGGCGGTCCGCTTATGGTCAAGAACGAGGGCTACTCGCCCACTCACAAGCGAGCCCGGCCGTCTTTCCTCAACAGTGGGCTCGAAACGGCAAATCGCGGCTGAGCTGTGAAGTGCGCACCACTGTCCGCCGCAGCAGGGCGGCTCCTTACAGGTACCGGAACAGGGACGCCTTTCAGGACTCTGGCTAATATGAGGACTCCTTCGGTGGCGCACACCGCGAAACAGCATAGCCTGCCTGGTTTGGCCCATAGCGCTACTGGTGGTGACCATATCGAGAGGGAGAGAGAAATAACATAGTTCTTTTGTTTATTTTGTGTAATAAAACTCTAAGCCTAAATAAAGGCTCATGCATGAATCCTGCAGTTTAATCTGAAATCAAGGCAACATTTTCAACGCCCAGCTTTATACAGTCATTTAGAATAACACCGTTAAAAAATCAGCGTTGATTTACAGTCGAATGGTTCGGAGACATTATTAAAGTGCAAAATAACGAAGGTACCGACTCCGGTAACGGACATGTGGACAAGGCCCGCTTCAATAACTTCACTCGGAAATTTTTTCCATGTTTGCATGGTTAGTGCCTAAGATCTTCGTCTACTGTGGTCTCTTTCATTATTTTCGCGTTTGGGTGTACGTTTCAGAGAGAAATATCAAAGGCGACCAGTTTGCTTCTTACGGCATAAAATATTCGATTACGAAAAATGTACACAGTGGGAACAGGAAGTGAATGCGGAATAGGAGAAGTGCGGAGGAAATCGGCGCCCAACTGAATGCGACACTGGGCATTAGCATTAATGAAGACCGCTCGCCTGAGAAGCACGACAGGGAAGAACGCGAGAAAAGATTTCGCCGAAATTGTTGTGTGCAATGCGTCCTTTTAGCAAGAATTCGCAGCTTCCGATTTCGAGTCAGACACATTTTCCGCGGAGTTTCCGACACTTCCAACTTCCGACACAAAGGAGCCAAATTTTTTTGTCTGCGTTTAAAATTTCATGGCCCTCCAAACAGCCTACGACGTATCCGACAAGATTCCTTGTGTTGTTTCAGCATGAATAAGCTTACATACGAGATGGGCGTACGAAAGAAGCCCTGTATTGCAATCGGGCCCAAATGTGTGTGGCCGCTCGACACAGCTGGTAATTGAGGTAAGTTATTATAATAACGAATTGCCCAATATTAAACGTCACATTGTCAACGGAAGCGCACAAGCTCACCAATGAACTATTGTAAGCGCTTGCAAAAGCGATGTTTTTACCGAAAATAAATGATCAGGAATGCTGGTTGATGATTTCAAGCAAAGCTTGAACCGGACACTACGTAGCTCCTGATGTGCTTATGTATCCCCCCAACGGATTAATTTTTAGTTTTAAATGAAAAGTAGGGTCGCGTGACAGCGGTTGTAACCCCTGCGAGCGCCTGTTTCTTTGCTCGAAGAGCGGCATTTTTGATCTCCCTTGCATCTTCTTTTGAGGCGCACTTCCGTGGATGACTGCGTTTCACAGCTGCCGCAGGGGAAGACTATTCAGAGCCCATAGTAGTAGAGACAGCGCAGACGAACAGAAACATGTCCAGTGGTGCGATTGTGCCCTCTTATTGCCACCGTCATGACCCTTTCACGTCGTTTACTTCTCTGTGTCAGTATGACTAAAAGGCTTGGCCAATCGCCATTGTTAGCTACTTATGTGCTATACGCTATATATACGCTATTAGGGTACAGGTGTTTTGCTACTCTTATAATTAGACCGGTCATCTTCCTCATGTAGTCCTCCAGTGATGGGATTCTGTTCTTCTAGTAGCATCGTTATGATTCGTTTGCCTTGGCGTCGTTCCTCCTTTTCTGTGCTACTACAGCTGAAGGGTTTGGATAATCGTGCTTTGTGTTATCACTGCATATATGCTCTTAGCGGGAACACACTTTGCTGCTTTCGTAATGACATACGGCTCCAAATCCCCAGCGGTGCGATTGTGTCCTCTCATTACCATCATAATGGTCCTTTTCTGTTTGCGTCGTATTCATTTTTTCTTTGGGTTTCTTCTTCTTATTGTCCCTCGGGGTTTTGGCGCGTACCGTTTCGTTTAGTTTTTTTCCGCGCTGTAACCCCTTCCCATTAACTGTTAACAACAACATTCTTTGCTACTTGCGTATCTACTATGCTCAAATTACTTCTGTGGGCCTCAGTGCATGCCTACAACACATGTACGTGACTTAGTAGACGGCCACAACGCATTTACCCGGTCCACCTTTCGTTCACTAAAGCCGAGGATCGGCGATTACGCAGGAAACCGTTGTTAAAATCGCATTATGTAGGATCGGTGTTCGAATCCCTGGCCCTATTCATTCTATTTTCTTTGATCTTCTGTGTGCACCGTGGGACATTTTTTGGACTATATTTCGGCAGTGTCGATGTCGGAAGCCGCATTTTCGCTTAATGGGACATTTCATGCATTGGCCTTTAGAGTGGAAAATAATAAGGACAAATAAGCACAAGTACACTGGACGAGCGCTCATTGAAATCTGGAATGAGCACTCGTCCCGTGCACTGGTATTTCTTCTTCGTCCTTGAGCGCTCTATTTTCAACACACAAAGGCCTCTCCAATTTTCCCCTGAATTTCCCGGTCTTGCGGTTTTCTAGGGCGTTCCCTGCAATGCGTGTCTTATATTGGCACCCAAATGTTGATCTCTTGAACCGGGTCTTCTCAAAAGGAAATCGAAGGTGTACTGCGCTATCGTTTAAAATTTTAAGGATCATTATTTACTGTAAGAACCCGTTATTCGACGTAAAGTGCACGTGTATATACGCGAAAAACTGGAGAGAGCCTCCGCAGTTTTTGGAGAGAGCCTCTCCAGAACTCCCACACCAAATTCTTTCCTCGGCAACATCACAGTAAGGCAAAGCTGTGAACACGGCAAGGATGTTGCATCTACCACGAATGGTATATATCACGACGTCTGAGATGGCCGTGCAGCTAGGGGTTGCTATTTGTGGCAAGTTTTGAAACCCGTCAGACTTATAAAGGGCGTTTCTCGCCAGTTCGTGCGGAAGGCCGCAGCCTTCTTCGCTATTACCGCGGCCTCGCTCGATTTTGTGCGAGCAATTATCGATGCTGAGCAACCAGTGCACAGTCTTCGCGTGCTGCGAGCATGTCCGTAAATCTTCTCGAGCTCATGGACTCGCTCCTTGCGCCATTTCCGCATCCGTTTGCGATGTAGCGGACCACCAGTGCGTCAACTCATCTAGGAACTTTGGCGCGGATTCACAGAGCTGTTCGCCCGTATAAGAAATTGTAAGGACAGTTCGCAACTTCCCGGCGCTTGGGCTATCATTTCTCTCTACGCGGGGATACAGCCACGCACGGGCGCTGGCAAATCGGTAGCTTTTCTTGCGATATCCTGCTTGCGAAACAGCTTTGAGAATATGGGGCTTGGTAACTTGGTAAGTTTTCTGATGAAATATTGAGCGGCCATTGCCCGCTTCCGCAGCAACAGTTGTAGCAACGACCCCGAGTATTCAGAGATAATAACGTCTTTCATGTCTGTGGCGCTGGTACGTGGGGAGGAATCAGTAGCGCACAGTGATGGGGCAAACACCAACGGGATGTTCGTTATAAGCTATGGCAGCCGCGCCTGCCTACGGCAGTGCAACTAGCTTTGTCAACATGACCTCGTCGGTGATTTAGGAAGGGGAGATATTAATCAAGCGAAATGTCTCTGAGGTGGGTTCGTAGTGTTAACGTGAAGAAGCATGTTTTGATTTATTTGAAACAAATTATTGTTAGTCATACGGTAGATATTTCTGTATACATGTATGCGGCTTCTCATCCACAGGCGAAACGTAATTCCGTTACGATTACGGAAAGAAACTGAGAAGCGGATACGCAAAAAAAAAACTGCTTTTGGTGTCCTTTTGAAGCAAGCGAAAAAATAGCTATCGTATGAATTTATTGTACGGTGGATAGGTATCAAGTCATTACTTACGGTGGATAGGTATCAAGTCATTACTTACGGTGGATAGGTATCAAGTCATTACTTCTGACGGGGATTGGATCACCCTCTGCAGTGGCGCATAGTATCGGTCTGTTTACCTTAAAGTAATGACGTAATTGGCCACCACTGTTAAATTGAAGCTTTCTACGCCTCACAGGAGGGCTATGTCGCGTCGGAAACGCACTGCAGGAACGCCAACTTTCCCTGACGATGATGATGGTCGCTAATGAGGGAAAAAAAAAAACCTTTCCCCTTGTAGGTAACGAACCTGGGTCCCCCGAGGTATGAAGCCGACGTGTATCCGATTGTGCCCCTCCGAAACTCGAAAGAAATTGAATTTGAAAGGGGGTGCACGGACGTGCAAAATCAAACAGAAAAATTATGCAGCTCTCCGTTTAATCGCCACGGTGGTTTAACGCGAAGTTTTCTACGTGCAAAATCAAATGGCGCAGTTCATAAGTCAAAGCCTCTAAGATGGAAAGTCCCAACTTGCTGCGAGTCAAAATTAAAGCTCAACGAGGCGAAGTACAAACCGTCTCCGAATCAAAGTCCAAACTCTGACGACAACCAAGGAGTCCCTGACGAGAAAGCTTCGCGTACCATTATCGTCCCTTAGACGGATGCTTGCGCGCTCTTTTTGTGTATCACGCAAAGACGATGTGAAAGCCCCTTCCCTCTTTGCAAGCGCAGTAGCCGCCCTCCTTCTAGCCTACGCTAGGGCGAACCGGTCGTACTAGACAGCGCAGGCTTAAAATATGCCCGCGTATCCGTTTGCTTCGACGCTAATGTCGTCGAACGACGATAGTCTTCTGCCGCCTCTACCGAGTCTCTCCCTCTTCTCTCTTGCTCTTCGGTTCGATATTCAGAAATCCTTCGCATATTTCATGTCAATCGTTGTTCAATAACCATCACAGGTGTGTACTCCTGAGTGGGTATGTAAGCTTTTGCTTGACAAACAGCTGGGTCTGTAGCGCATGCGCCAAAGGGTATGACCATAGGCTTAACGTTACGCTAAATACTTAGGACGATAACGGGTACCCGCAGCTTGAAGCTGCGGTGAGTGCTTTTAAGTGCGGGGCAGTTCAAGGGCCGGGATGCTCATCATAACTCATCCGGGGTCACGCGATCTAGCCATTATAGCACGCTGGCGTCACGGCGTCACGCGCCCAAACAGAGGCTTCGAAAAGATAATCGCTTCCCATGGTCAGTATCAAATGTGTGTCCCTCGCGTTACGAAGCTGATGTCTATCCCAGGCCGCCAAAGAGTCACACGTTATTCATATGCAAAATGTTGGGGTGATCTTTGTGCAGCGCTGTTGCCAAGGAGGCTGCCGTCGCCAGGCCACTAATAAGTACACAATAATATTAAATAGGGAAACATCACAAATTAACGCATTAATTTCCACAAATTAATGAATACTAGTTTTAGTGTCTATGACAGGTCTTTTCAGGGGCTGTGGTGCCCTCTCTTGACTACTTTCGGTATCAACGCCAGGCTGATACTGAAACTAGTCAAGACAGGGTGTCACAGCACCTCTGGCGAATGAGTGCTCCGCACTTCGACGGTTGTCTCGTTGAATAAAACTGCTTTATTTTTTTTCTAATGGGTACCTGTTGGTGACGTTATATGTACGTCAAAGCGTGATGTCAGGTACTAGTGCGGCGAACTGGGCAAGTTGGTGAATGTTCATGGTGAAAACAGCGCATCAAAGACGAAGAAAGAGAAGGGAAAACACAAACTCGGCGCTCACTCGTAACTGAAGATTTTAATGAACAAAAACAGCCATACCTATAGTGTACATGTCAGACCTAACTTGCAAAAGTGCGTAACCCCAACGTTGAGCCTCCGGCATTCCAAGCAACGTAATACTCATTGTACGTCGAACTGCGGGTACTGGTTTACGGTGTTAGTCCTCAAAGCGTGAAGTAGATCCTCAGCATCAACGTGCACTTACATTACCATTGGCTGCGTGCGCACTAATGACACTTTTGTAGCCGCATTTCTGCCAGCCACTGCGAAGTTATATATCTCGTTTCTGGCACAGCGACTTTTTCGTTCAGTGAGCTACTTAATCTTTCACATTAAAAAGGAGCGCGTGATTCAAGCTAACCGCTCTCACCATTGACGCCTTTTCGAAGCTGTTTTATACTGTTTTATTGAAAAGAGCTGCATTGATCATGATGATGATTGCAGGGTTTAACGCGCCGACGCAACGCAGGCGATGAGGCGCGCCGTAGTGGAGGGCTCCGGATTAATTTCGACTACCTGGGGATCTTTAACGTGCGCCGAAATCTCGTACACACGGGTGTTTTTCCTTTTCACCTCCATCAAAAAAGCGGCCGCCGCGGCCGGAAATCGAACCCGAGACCTCGTGCTCAGCAGCGCAAAGCCTTAGCCGCGGCGGGTAAAAGAGCTGCCTTGGCGAAGAGCACCCACATCTCACAAAAGGCAATAATCAAAGAGAAATGTGCCAGCTCATAAAAGGCAATAATCCAAGAGAAATGTGCATGGGTAATATAAAGCAATAAAATTGACGAGAGACAAATTGAACAAATGTGTTTTTTTATTTGCGAGGCATACCTTGGCAACACCCCATGACTTCATCCGGTGCATTGGGGTGCACTAATAGAAGCATAGTGATGGGCGCACCGCTTGAATAGTTGCAAAAAAAGTTTCAGATGAACGTTTTCGAGACAAGATGCGGTCCGGTCCCTGAAAATTTGCTTTTTTACATGTCCTTCGCCAGAACCAGTAGGGGGGTGCAGTGGGGGGGGGGGGGGGGGGGTGAAAGTGACAATTAAAAAACGTTGTCAAAGATCGGTCGTTTTGAAAACGACTTTCAGAGGGAGGCTCACGACGGTGCCGGCTGCTTGTTTTACGGCGGGATGCGAGAACAACCTTGCTTCCGCTTTCAGGGTTTCTCACTAAAACTCGTTCTCTAAGCGGCAGCACTTGCCTCGGACGCATCCTTTTCCTATCCACCATGAATGAGCCGCACATCAATAGCGCAACTAGATCCAGTCGTGCGGGCAACCTGCCCATCAACCGCAGCTTAGCCAATCAACGCAGCTGCTTCGACGCATAAAATAATGAAAATCAATGTTGTGGCCGGAGAAGGGGTAATAATTATAGTAACAAAAAAACGTTGACTGCCCACGGGCCAGTCGACACGGCGGTTGGAGGGGTTATCCCAGTCCTAATTAAATAAGCCTTAATTCCCCGATAGTTCGGTGGTGGCGGCGGCGGTCGGCCCGCGTTCGCAATTAAAGCATTCCTTGGGGCGGAAGTTTGGCCTGTCCGCGGCGAGCAATCTTGGCCCGCGATACGGGGCCTCGACCCACGAAGAGAAGGAACCCATCCAGATCTAATTACTCTTTCCTCGGGAAGGAAGGGACCGCGCGATGGACTCATCCCGATCTACGACGTCTCGACGCAAGTGCTCGGCTCAACAACCTACCACGCGCGAACGCACTTACACGCGCCCACCGAAGCACAAAGAAACCAAGCGCCTAGGCGTCGCCATCCGAGGAAGAGCCATACTCGGGATGAAGATTGATCAGCGTAATGCGCTGCCGCCGGGTTCGGTGGTGAGAGAAAGCTTCGTTTCTCGGTTTCCCTGCACCAGACCTTGATTTCCCTGGATGCATGCATAGACATGCTTTGAACTTGAGCATTTTTTTTCTTAGGGAGTACCTCAAGGTTCGGTACTCTCGCCAATGCTCTTCAATTTTGCAATGATTGACCTGGCTAAGTGATTGGAGGATATACGCTTCTAGCTTTCACCAAGAAGACAGGCTTTCATAAAGGCTGTGATCTACTTTGCCTTCTTCTCCGGCTCTGCGTATCATGTATTTTACAAACGTGGCTTCCATGATACACCTTACAACAACAACAATTGTGTGTATGGGTTGCGGCCAGTATGTCGTTTGAAAGGCAGCCTTTAAACGGTATCTTTAACTGGAACAAAACGACAGCCCCGAAATATGTGATTTTTAAATGAAGGCGACCGACCATACGATATATCATTAGGAATAAGTAACTGCTGAAAAACGATAAATGTTTCATTCGTTCCTTGGGGTAGTGTTTTAAACATACTTTGCCGCAAGTTTAGTCACACTACAATTGTGGGCCTACTGGATTATCCGTCCCGGATCGGCGCTCGATTTCCTTATGTATTTTTATGGGACTTCCGGTCCGAACGCAGTCCTCGGACTGCCCGCGGACTGTCCAATACTGGTAAATCGAGGATGCCCAGTATTGTGCTTGTCGGTTTTAAGAATTTCGAAGCGGTAGATCTATCGATATCTCTGCTTTGACATCCGCTGTGAACGGTGGAAGGAATAAATTTGTATCAACTGTTCTGCCGTGTAATGTTCAACTTGAGTGAAAGGGTACGAGGACATTTTACAGCGAAGCTGTTGTAGCTGGCCGTAATTTGTGTCACGTAACACGTTAAAAATACCACGAAAACACCGAGCACTCTGAGCCTGCGCCTTCAGGCGACCGCCGAGCGTCTCCAGCTCGTGCAGTGGCTTTAGCAAAACAGAAGAAAAACTGGGAAAACCCCCGAGGAGCGCCTCGCGTTGCCTAGCAACAAACAACGCCACAGCTTGCGCAACACCTGCCCCATGGTATCTCGGAGCAACTCTAGGAACAACGCGCATCCGCCGCGCACGCACGCGCCGCCGCTGCGCCCCAGCTTTCGTCAAGCGCTACCGCGCATGTAATTCACGAGGAAGGCTGGGTGGGCTAAATGGTGATGCATATTAACAGTGTTATCAGCGCACGCAGACGGGAACACAGATGCAACAACCGACAGGACAAGATGCAAGAATCGACAGGACAAGGCACCTTGTCCTGTCGGTTCTTGCAACGGTGTCCCCGTCTGCGTGCGCTGATAATCCTGTTAATGCGCATGCAATACATGTCATGAGGAACACGACGATATCGATGCATATGATGACTACTATACTAGCACAGTGCAAAGTGACGAACATGCAAATAAACAATTTCAACAGTACGAATGCGTGGTGATGTGCCCTTCAGCGCTCACGTACGAAGAAATCCTGCCGTTCGTTAGGGTTCGAGCCTTGCGCGACGCAGTGCAAGCTTCGCCAGTTCTTTTAACCTGTGTAATTGTGCACTAGAAAAACAGACACTGATTTCCAAAAAAAATTTACACCATCTTCCCGTGGGGAACCCTGATGAGGATGGGAAGCATCATGGGGGTTTCGTGTGGTTCCATTGTGTTGTCGTTATGTTGAGTGATCTGGTGTTTAGTAGCGCCAGAGGGAATTCCGCGTCCGGGTCCACACCGGTGGCAAAGGCCCGCAAGTACTGTTGTGTGACGGTGAGTAGGCGGTGGTTCTCGAGGCGCCGAAACTCGTCCATCATGTTCTTGTCGATTTTGCCGTCTCTGTGGTAGAATCAGTAGTCTCCGTCAGCGTTGGTGAGGTAAAAGTTGTTGACGTTGGTGCACCGGCTGAGAGCAACGTACACCTCCTCCTCTTCGCAGCTTTGTCTTCTTCTCCTTCTTATTCTTCAGCGGTTGCACTACGGGAAGATGACGACGGTGGTTGAACGCGAAGCTATCTAGTGATGGATTCTTTGGTTGGCCAATCATTAGGGGCGCCCTGCCACAATCATCATCAGAGGCGCTGCGGACGGGGCACGGACAAGTGACATCCCCCCGAGCAAGAGATGCTCCGCATCTAAAAAAAGTCACCATCTTCCCGTAGGGGAACCCTGAGTAGTATGCGAAGCAGCCATGGGATCGACTCAAGTTCCCATTAGTTTTAAGTTCGTCGTTTCCGTTAAGTTGATGTTCGTAGATACCGTTATATTTACCGTTTGGTTTCCATGGTAGTTCGGCTTCGCGAGCCCGAGCTTCTTGACGGTGTTTATGGGGCCCCTCAACTTCCCGAGCCCGAAGTTTAAGATCTGCTTGCCGGCGTTGACGTGCGGCCAACGCCGCCTGTATTAACATTGCCTGACGCGTCGCGCGGTTTTCAATGGGAAGGGTAGGGACGCTTTGTTCAGGCACTGATCCGCTAAGTGGCGCGTGCCGGCGGACATCTCACCTTACGTCACTGCTCGCGAGTCGCGAACGCTGCACCCACTTCTACGACGTGTGTCTGTCAGCTTGCCTGTTGGGCTTCAAGGGCCGTTTCGCTTACATCTTAGCCGCGACGGGGCGCTAGTTCTGTGGCGCACTGGGGATCTCGTTCAACGTGTCGCTCGCTTCATACTTGCTGCATTTTTCCAAAGATAAAGACGGAGGCGGACTGAAATAGTGTAAGAACATACTGATTGTCGGGTAGACATATAGCTAACAGAAAAACGATATTTTCGGATGGGGCAGCCATTATTTTACTGATATTTTTCTTTCTGGAGTATTTAGAGAAGAAAAAATTGCGTGCACGTTTTTTTGTTCAGGCGCTCACTTCTACGATTACTTTCCAATATTATCACGTGCTTGTAAACTTCAGAAAATTACAGGAAACAAAAGGATAAGCAGCTGGGATCCCGCCACGCTGTCCGGGCACTTCCACAATACAGTCCTCAATTTTAGAAGTGCGGACCGATGCGGTGTGCGAACAGCGGGGTCAAAACAATACCTAAATGCGGAGGGGATAGAGATGGGATGTCCCACTCAAAAAATTTCAGGGCCTGTGATCCGAGTAGATAAGCGCGCAAAGCCGGCATCAGCCTGCGGCAGCGCAAGGGATTTTGCTTCGTGACAAAGGAAGTTTCAGCCTGCGGCAGCGCAAGGGATTTTGCTTCGTGACAAAGGAAGTTTTATCAGTGACAGACCAAGACAGACAGGCATGGTGAAAAACAAGAAGGCGTAGGAGCGCCGCCTCGGGAACGCTAAACAAACTTTCCACTATTTTGCATAGTTTCCGAGGAGCGGCGCTGGCTGGCGGACACGAAAGCACGCTGGAAGGCTACGGAGCGGGGAAGGGTAGGAGAGAGCAACAGGAGAGTGGCTGTTTGGCCATTTTTCGCTCACGCGTTAGGCAATGTTTATACAGGCGGCGTTGCGTGCGGCTTAAGTTGCGCGAGCCCTCGTTGCACCAGTAGCAGCTTCTTGGCGCCGTTGACGTTTCCTTTCGGCTTCGCGAGCCCAAAGTTCGGGATCGGTCTGTCGCCGTTGCTGTTTCGTGGCAGCGGCGCGAACCCTCTTCTCCGCGGCGCTGTCCGCGGCGCTGACACTGGCGTTGACGCTGGCGTTGCAGGTGGCGTTACCGGCGGCGTTGCCCGTGGCACTCATCGCGGCGTTGTGGGAGGAGGTTCCCGTATACGGGAAGATGACGGCGGTGGGTGAACGCGAAGCTATCTCGTGATGGATTCTTTGGTTGGCCAATCCCTAGGGGCATCCTGCCCCAATCATCATCAGTGGTGCTTGGCCAGGCATGCGCAGTGGAGGTGTGGACGCCGCACAACGGCGTAGGCAACAGGCGCCACCATAAGCTGCTTCGCATCGAAAAAATGTAGCCTTCTGCAACGACTTGTTTCAGTAAAACCATTTTTAACTACTGCATAAAGTTTGGGACAAATACCGAACCTATTTTATTTTGTGTTAAAATCATTTGATAAGAGCTCGCATAACCGGTCGCGTCTGCCTGTACTGCCATTTCTTGTATATATAAGTATTTGGACAGGCAAAGCAGAATTTCAATTTGTATGAAACATGCAACCACTTGTATCAAGGCTCTACGCCTTGCCGTACTGTTATTTCAACGAGAGAAGTTCTTTGGCTAATCTTCAAGCAATTCGTGGTTGACTATACCCAAGCTTGTACAAATACTTGTTTTAAAAGGTTTTCAATGCGTAAATAAACGTTTCAGCAGTTACAGTAGCTGGTAGGTTTGCAGGTCACGTGACAGGGACACATATTGTAGTGTCAAGTTTCGACACTACGAACCGCCAACCTTCCGATTTCAGGAAGTTTGCTGCCAAAATAAAATTATTTCCGCCAGTTTGTTTAAAAATTGCTTGTGGTTACCGGGCTATATAAAACGCTGGCTTTCATATGAGCTAGAGAACATGTACCCGAAAAAAATCAGTTGTCTGTCCCTTTAAACAAATGATATTGCACCTACTTCGCATTTTTTTAATTATAGGCCTGTCTTGATCCCCCCTGTGGTATCCAAAGGCTTAGAAAAAACGGTTTACCCCATGATAAATAACTTCCTAATTAAGCACTCAGTTCTTTCCGATTGTCAAGTTGGATTCAGAAAGCATAAATCTACAAAATGGCGCTGACTCAATAAAAACAAATCATTAGCTGATTTCAGAAGAAATTACTTGCACTTGGAATTAATAGCGATTTCTCAAAAGCCTTCGACCTCATCAACCGTAAGTTGTTGCTGTGTAAACTTCGTCACTGTGGCATTAGAGGAATCTGCCTCTCCCTCATAGACCCTTATTTAAAATACAGAATACAGGTTGTAGACTACAATGACTCGTGCCAAATGCAAAGTCAATTTTCTCTGGAGTACCATAAGGTAGCATTTTAGGTCCTCTGTTGTTCTTAATATATATAGATGACATATTTTATAGCCCTGTTTCAGTTCATGCTATTGCTTACGCTGATGACATGACAATACTAGCAACAGGAGATACAGTGGCTGAAGTATTGATATACGGCAGTACCTTTTTAGAATAGCTTAGTCAGTGGTGAAATAAAACATATCTTCAGATTAACAACAATAAGACGGAGGCTGTGATATATCGAACAAGAATTAAATTCCGGGTGAGAGAGAGACCGTGCTCGTCTGCCCGGTGTTCAAGTTCTCGGGCGAGCTGGTGGGCGAGTTCATTGCCCTCCAGCCCTGAGTGAGCCGGTGTCCATATAAGTTCGACTTTCAGCTCGGGTATGCGGCGTATTGCTCTTTCTAGTATTCTGAGTGCCGTCAGAGACATCTGCCCTTTTCTATAGTTGCTATACGCTTTCTGCGAGTCGTGATTATTTTGCTCACGTTAGGCAGCGTGAGCGCCATGGCTATTTCCGCCTCTTCCGCTTCTTCCAGGAACGCCGTTTTGACAGAGGCACACGTCAACAGCGCGTCTTGCATCGTGACCGATATCGCGGCTCTCGTCGAAAACTTGGGTAGAGAGGCATCCGTGTAGAGGGTGACCCCCGTTGCGTCTTCTTGATCTTCCGCTTGTCTTAGCATTTCGATGAGGGCCTTGACCCTCGACTCTCTGCGCCCGTTGTTGCAACCCGGTCTCATGTTTTGGGGCAGGGGTTTGATTTCGATTTTCTGCGCCCAAAGGTTGGGTAAAGGTCCCGTTTCTTTGTGGTCGGCCTCTTGTCAGCCCAGCTTGGCCAGTACTATTCGGCCCGCCGAGGTTTGGCTGAGCCGCACTTCGTGGGTAGACAGGTAGGATTCTACCAACTTTTCCACCGTATTGTGTTTGGCCATGCCTAGCAGCTTCTCGGTGGACGAGTGGCGCGGGATACCTAGAGCCACCTGTGTTGCTTTGCGTAGGATCGCGTTCAGTTGATCTTTATCCTTCTTGAGTAGCTGTAGGCACGGTGCCGCGTATACGATGGCGACGTCGCAAAGGCCCGGACCAGCGTGAGCGCGTCGTCTTCCTTCAGTCCTCTTCGCCTGTTTCTGACTCTTCGGATCATGTTCGTGATCTGTTCCGTGGTGCTCATGACCTTGCTTGGCACCGCTGCCGCCTTGCCGTTGTTCTGGAAGATCACTCCAGGATTCGGGCTTGCGTGGTCAGCGTTACGTTCGTCCCATCTATGGTAATTAGCACCTTATCTTGCTCTCCTTTCTTTCTTCGTGGCTTTATGATTAGGAGCTGTGATTTTTGTCCCGAACAGTCGAGACCGCATGTCTTTGCATAGTCGTGTACGGGTAACATGTACGCGTAACATCACACCTTGTGTTCGACCACCTTCACCACGCACGACGTGAGAGATATGAATCGCAGGTTGTAGACGTGAGCTTTGCAATGAAGCGCACCTCCGCTTCCTTCCATTCATTCGGTAACGAGCCCTTCTCCCACGCCGCGTTCGCGAGGTCCAGGAGCTCCATCCAACTCTTGTCGCTCATGTTCCTTAGAACCTTCAAGGGTAATGGCGTCGCTGCCCGGCGCACTGCCTTGGTTGCTTTTGTCTATCGCCGCGTTCAACTCTACCTCGGTGAAGGCCGCGTCCATGTCTTCGTTGCCCGCCCCTTCGCACTCGAGGGACGGTTTGCCACTCTTTTTTCGTTTTGGGGTACTTCCGCGTGAGTTCTCGGATGAGCTTCTCCCCGTCCCCGTCGTACCTGTTGATCGTTCGGGTGAGGTCACGGGCACCTGCGCTCTTGCTCTTCAGTGGGTCTATTAGGTGCCTCAGCAGTTTCCACGTCTTTTTCATCGACAGGGTGCTCTGGAGACCGTCGCAGACCTTCATGCAGTTCTTCCTGCATAGTTGGATCGCATACTCGGCTGCTTGTCTGTTGAGGTCGTGGATACGTTTCCGCAGCTTCTTGTTGTGTCTCTGCCTCTTCCATTTTCGGGTGAGCCCGTGCCTGGCCTCCCACATGTGGGCGAGCCTTCTGTCCACGAAGGGAACCTGAGTTGTCCCGGCTATCTTCTGCGCGCCCTTCTAGACTAGGTCACGTTGCTTCTTGGCCCACGCCCGATACGTCTTGACTTCGTCGTCACTTTCTTCGACCTCGTCGTCTTCCGCTTCGGCTTTTTTGCGCAGGCGGTCCTAGTCCGTTATACTGTCGTACCCCAGTTTTACCTTGATGTCGGGTCCCCTGTGGGTCACACAAATCACGTCGTGGTTCGAGCCCAGGTTCTCCGCGGTGTTGTGCCAGGCAACATAGAGGTTCCCCGTACTGGTTACGTGGTCCGGTTACGTGACTAAACTTAACTGCTTAAGTGACTAAACTAAAATGAATTGGTTACTTGACTAAAGCGCTCTAAAGGCTGGCAAATGGGGGAGAGTGGCCTGAGTAGAAGGAAAAGGCTTGGTCGACCGCTCAGCAAGGATGCGTCTGGCATTGAAAAAATACAGGAAGCGATGCTAAAACGGTGAGTAGAGCGATAACCTAGGTGGTACTGATTTATCACGTTTGGTGATAAAAGTTGTTAAGCTAAGCTGATATTTATTTACCTCTGCGTATTTTTGTGTTTTATGTCTTCATTCACGGTCGCCAAAAGACGATCTGGTGTGAAGGTGACATGTCGTGCTCAAATGTTTCATTCAGTTTATTGCTTCTCTTTAAGCTGCGTAAACATTGTGCTCGCTACTCAATGTTGGAACCTCTTTCAATATTCTAAACACATAAATGATAAGAGATGAATTGTGTGGGATGAAGCTAATATTAGGGTCCCATTCCTGTCTTGCCCCTTCATCTTCCAGACGCAAGACTAATGTAACGACAAAACCATCACTCAAAAAAAAAAGGTGAGCTCTTCAAGCACCAAGCCGGTTAATTTCTCCCGGAAATAAAGAGAAGTAAAAATGAAGTAAAATAAACGGTAAAACCATATAAAAAAGAGCGATAACTGAACATTATTCCCCTCATTTATTAATTAGAAAAGGAAGCGAAGCTTAGTAAATATACGCTAACATGGGCTCCAAACTCGTTCGGGAAAATTCTCTTCTATCAGGTGCCTTTAAAAGCGTTCGTATGTTCACCCTGTAAATTGCGTCTTGTACGGTAATCAATCATCCTCTCGTATCCATTTTTCATTCTCTTGACGGGTTTGATGAACGATGATTGCCTCCGGATTCGGCGCCGTTTATCAGGCCGGAAAGAAAGCCGCGAAAAAAGTCGCCTAAAGGTGTGACAAACACGAGACGGGTGAACACAAACAAAACAAATACACAGCAACAACCTACAAAGTTTAAAAAGCACTTCTGGAGGGCGGTAATTAATAATACCTAGGTCATTAGACCGCGCACCCAGAACGCGCTGCCTGACGCTTTGAAAGAATGTAAGGGGAGGCAAGGGGCGCAGAATGTGACCATTTGCAGGTTTCAGCCAACGTTCTCTCTTTATTTTACTTTGTAAAACGAAATGCTCGAAAGAAAAGTGTAGCTCCCGTTTCTTATTTTGGGCTGGAAAAATAACGGTGTTGTAGATGCCGTTATTTTTCCAGCCCAAAAGATTAAAGAGCTCATGTCAAAGTAAAAAATCTAGGCGAATACTATGCAAGAATGATTTTAAAATTCGCAGTCCGGAAGGCCTGCAATTCATAAAGTTTGGATTAAATTGCCACCGTTGGCAGTCATTACACGGAAAGGAAAAAAAAAACGCGCTTGCCAAACACGGGCATACTGTCGCGATATTGCGTGTTGTCAACTTTAGATATTAGGTAGGGATACAGCCCACACTAGGCGTCATTTCTATTGCTGGACAAAGTATTGCTGGACAAACTTGCAATATAGGCCCAGAATGCTCAAAGCCGAAAATTGTTTTGCGAAGCCTCCACTTCAGCTTCTCGATACTTGGAAAAAGTTCAATAAAACGTGTTGTTGGGCTAGTTTCAAAGCTTCACGCTACGTCAGTTCCCACCTATGACTGGTATCGACCCTTTTTAATCATTTTTCTTTGTTGGTCTTTGTTACATGAGCCTGTTTCCCGTATTCCCTAGTTATTGACTCGTTATTTCTCAACGTGCGTGCGTATTGCTTTCCCATTGGTCGACGCGGAGAGAAGAACGCGACAACTCGGAACCGGTGGCATACACCTTATGCTGTATTCAGGTGGTCGTTTTAGAACGCTCTGGAGCATTCCGGAAAGTGACTCCGTGTTCGGGTGGTCGAAATCGAGCGCTCGACGTATGTTTGGTTGGTCATCTCAGAGCGTCGTCCTCCACTCCGAGCGCCTCCGACTGCTCCGACTCCGAAGTGGGAGCGCCACCGAAATCTAGAGGCGATCGGGTCACGTGACCCCAGCCGCCGCGGCTCGCCCCGCTCGCCTGCCTAGTTGGTGGCGTTCGCTGAGGCCTAGCCAGTGGTTTGTTGTGGGAGTATTTCGACGTTTTTGCTTCTCGTACTATCACTAGAGGCATCTCCGCATCATGTCGACATGGAGACGCCTATTGAGTGTAGGGGAACCGTCTCCGCTACTTCTGCAGCGCGAAATCGACGCCGGGGAGGACAGCAGCTCAGACGACGACGACTCCCACGTTTACGCGACAAAGTTCGCGGAACTCTTCGCCGCACCGCTTCATGTGTTCAAAGTGCAGGAATACGTTCGCAACTTTGGCTTCGAGCTAACGCGTCCGATCAGGAAGCCGCTGTTTGTTGAAACACCCTGGCCGGCCTGGCTGTTTGCAGTTGCCGTGTTGCCGCGCCGCGGCCCCACGGTCGTGTGCTGCTCCAAGATCGGTTACGCGTTCGGTTGGGGAGCGGCGACTCTTGCTCGGATTGGGGGAAGCGGCGCATCGGCGTACTCCGAGTCTGAGTATCAGAGCTGCCACCCGAATACAGCATTAGTAACGGTGTTTATCGCCAAGTTGTTTATTTTAGCCTATCAAAACTAGTCAAATAAACTTGTTATTAGGACTGCACCTGGTCGCATTGGGGTCCGGAAAAACTTCAATGACACTGAGCACTCCTCGCAAGCAGTGAGTGTAGAAGCGTCATGTCGAATTAAGCCCCCGACGGGGGTCTCATTGAACGCCGCAGACCATATTGGGCGGCGCAGAACAAATACCCCGGATTTTCGCCGATTGAAGCGCCACTGGGACCGAGTGGCAGCGCAGGCTGGAGTGCGAAGCACGGAGGGAAGAGCGTTAGCCTAACAGCTGGCGCCGTTGCCGCAGCACCCTCCGTTTTTCCGGGTGGCTCGGCACATTTCCAGGCGCGCCTAGCAGCGCGCGCTCGTTTGCTTTGTATATTGTTTTTGAGGCACGGGCTGTGGAGTGGGTACAAGTCAGTGTTACTTTAAGTGCAGTTTCGGTGCTACCGTCTCTGAATGGCGTTTCTCTTCTACGCCGACTCAAGAATTTTCTCTCAATGGGTCATCTATAATGCTTTCGCATTCAATACGTAATTTACCTATTCTGGGGTGAGCTTCAGTTGTGGTGACCATATTCCGACTCCAGTGACCTTCCGTCCACTTTTTAATCATGCTGCTGAATGAAGTTCCGTTACTTTTCAAACCCGTGTTGGCGTCTTATTATTATTATTTTTTCGCTGTCTCTTCCCAGGGCTATGTTGGGTTCGGCAAACTGTGCGTATACTTTTCCCTCCACAATTCCTTCTCGTATTTTTACCTCGGCTTCGCAACAAGTTCCGCTTAACAAACCGCATGTGTCTTCTCCGGAGCTGTGGCTTATCGGTCCCTGAACACGGCTACATTTGGCTAGTAATAGGCCTCGCATATTCGTAGCCGCTTCTTGCTTTTTCAGCTCTCGCGTTAATGCCGCATGGCACAGCCCCACTTTTCCGACTGCTTACTTGGCTCTACTTGAGAGAAACGAAGCCTACTCATGAGTTGATCTACGCTTACCGACACGATCCGTCCTGTCATTTATCGCCCACGATGCACGACGAGGCTCGCAAACGGATGTGGCAACGGCAGGTGAATTCGGACATGGCGCGCGCGATCGAACGCAGCCACTTTAGACAGCATGTATGGGATGAACGAAGCGAACGCATGAATGAGCATCGAACGCACGTGTCACAGCACTTAGCTTCCGCGTGCATCGCCGCGTTTCTGCACACACGAGATTCTCTCGCACGCACGCAGACGCGTCAAGGGCACGCACTCATCCCTTGCCTAATGCAATGGCAATGTTTCTCGCATAAATTTAGGGAGGCGAGAAGGAAATGTAAGTTTCGAGATCGATTGGATTTACTTATTATGAGTTTTAACGCGCCCGACGCTACATGGATGATGAAGGGCGCCGTAGTGGAGGGCTCGGCATTGATTTTGGCTACCTGGGGATCTTTAACACGCGCCGAAATCTCGAGAACACAGGCGTTTTCGCTTTTTGCCTCCATCAGAAAAGCGGCCGCCGCACCGGGAATCGAACCCGCGTCCTTGGGTTCAGCAGTAGCACGCCTTAGCCACTGAGCCACCGCGGAGGGTAATTTTTGCAATTTTTGATGACTCAGGTGCGCACGCAACACCTAAAATTGGTCTAAAAGTTTTTTTTCTCTCTTTTGTGCATGACCGTACTCCCAGGAGCACTGAGCTTCGAGCTCAGGTTCGTCGTGACCATAGTGGTCTTGTGACGCCAAGTTGTTCCTCGGTTAGCTTGCAATGATTCTATGGTTGCGAAAAAAATGAACCAGTAAAAAATTTGTCATTCACTAAGCATTGCTTTTCCCGCATTGTATATGCTGTTATGAATAAAAGGGTACAACTGACATAGAAACAAACTGAAAAGTGATTACCACCTGAAATGCGACCATACCGATTTACAGAAAAGACACACAGCTTTTCGTGAAGATATCGAAATTGAACAAGGATTTGTGAATTCGAGGTGAGGAACAAGTTTTAGACGACCAATCCATCATAGGCTGCGACCCCGGATTCGAACCCTCGGACCATAGTGAATTCCTCTTCAACAGAAAAGTTTTATTTAACAACTGGACGGCGTTCCTTTGTACCGGCATGGCTGTATTTCAGGGGAATTTCAATCCTTCGTTTGCAGCAACTTACCTCACCCCGAGGGCATCCACATATGTCTGGTGGTCAACTACTCAGCACCGTATGTCCGAAATGTGAGAAATGGCTTTCATATCTTTGTTTAATAGTAATAATCGCGGTTGTGTTTTTTAAAAAGCATCGATATTATGATTTTAAAGGAAACCAAAATGCGCTGGCTCGCCACAACGGCCGCTCTATCGTACCCGGGTAAACAGCTATTTGAGATCAAGGCGTCTATTTTAAAAGGCCGTCACTTGCGGTAGTGCACATGGAATTACTTACTACAGCGTTAAAGGTACGACAACCCCTTTTTTTAAAGAACGAAAACGGAAGTTTGTAAGAAAGTTTTAGTTCACCGCTATTTAGGTAAAACAGGAAATGTGGCAAACGTTAAAAGAATCGCAACTGTTTCCGGGAACCGAAATGTACAGCCTTTGCCAACCTTATCTTGGCCGAGCCCAAAGTGCCCATGCCGCAAAAAATTCAATGTACAAGCTTACGTCCCGAGAGAGGCTGAAACGTTTTATGCCGGAAGGCTAGAGAAGACACCTTTCTTTCTTACTGTCATAAAATAATTTTGTCACATTTAAAGGCAAAGCTTTTTCTCCCATTTTTTTTGTGGTCCAGAAGGCTTAGGATTGGCCTGGTAAATTTTTAACAAAGGGTTTACCACCACAGATACGGGTCAGCCGCAGCCTATGTATATGCTCCCTCATTCCAGGTTACGTTTAGCGAGGTTTGTCGCTATTATTGTACTTAATTTTCTGCTTTGCAACACGCCTTTCACGAAGGATAGTATGGGTTCGCTTTACTTGCTACGGACAGCGCACGATCGATAAACGCGGAAACTTAGTGGCTGAATTCCCTGTTTCCTACCGCTGCCCGACACGAAATTCCCGTCCACTTATAAATAATCTATGCAGAACTGACCCGTAGCGCTGCTATTAGACGCACTTTCGTGCAGCACCCGACTACCAGTTTCCCCGCCCCCCCAAAAAAACTATTTGAAGTTCAAAATACGATGGAAAAGAAAACTGCTGATTCATCTGCATATCCAGGGGAGGACGGAAAATTTGCATACGAACCTCGTTCGCATTACAGCGCTCCCCGATCGCTGCAGGCCGAAAAGAAAAGAACACGAGGGCAGCAGGAGCAGATTCCGCAGAGCGGAGGAGCAGCGAGTCTTCTCCGCCCCAACTCTGCTGTCTCAGCTTCCCGTGTTTTCCTCCGATGATTATTAGCTGCTCCGCTTTCCGCTGCTGACACGGGTGTTCCGTCGCTCCACTCCTCTTGAGGCGGAGCGGAAGATCACCTTTTCAGAAAACTCACGCAAGCGCGATCGTAGCACAACCCGAGCGGGATATGTGTGCGGGGCGAGGCAGAACCGTTTCACTGGGCCAAGAACGCCGCCCGCATATACGCACGGCGCGGTTGCTGATACCGCTGCTCACATCATGCTGGAGGAGCGTAGAATAGCATGAGCGCCCTCTTCCCGCGGGAAGATCCGCATATCATTAAGACACTCGCGCGCTGGTCGGTTCATTTGTCTTATAAACGGCATGCCCTTTATCATTTTCGCGGATGAGCAGGGGACCAAAATATTCGCTTGGAAAAGTTGCTTGTGTTCGCGATTTGGACCCCTGATTTCGAGGGTGCAGTTCGCACTGTAAGAAGAACAGAAACAAGTTCTGCGCGCAGAAAAAAAATCTGCGCATTTTATTTTTATTTTTGCCGCCTCACACCCCAACAACTCTTTTTTTTCTAAGATGGGTCATCATTCAATTGAGGCTATACGGAGCAGATATTACGAATGTGCTGCGAACCGTGCTAGGGACATCTGAGTGCCCATGGAACGTCGTCGATGTAGCATGTCTGAATGGGGCGGAGCTTTTTATTTAATAACGCCTGATGGAATGCGTGAAATTTGGTTGTTAAAAAGACTACAAAAAAGCGCTCCAAGCGTTTTTCCTTTTATCAAATAGGCTGTTTGTGAGTCTTATCAAAACGAAGAAACGCTTTATCTACAGATTTAGACTATTTAAAGTTTTAGAAAACTCCATAATACAGCAAGAATATAGTATTTTTTTTCCATTGTTACAAGAAGGTTTAAACCTTTCAGATTATTATTAAAATGCCGATGTCTTCACGTTTAGGAACGTGGAAGGATGATAGTATTTCTTTCAATGACAGGTAACGGGTATTTTTAAAACTGGCTGCTGTGATAGTTGGTTCCCAGTATTTGGAATAAAGATTAGCGCAGAACAGACAACACAAGAGAGAGAGACGGGACCAGCACAAGTTGCGTCTTTCTTGTGTTGTGCGTTGTGCTCTAACATTTACCGCACTGGGTATTTCGCACACGACCTAACTATTCAGACTTTGTTTTAGATCTTTGCCGCAGACATTAGAGTGACAAATATGCAATGTATCGATCGCTTTGAGGTGTTATAGCTCGGTAGCTTTCAAACTAGACCACTAGAGAGACGCACATGCATCTTTCTATTGCAGGACCTGGTTAGCCCACTACTCAAGTAATTGCGCACGGTATTTCATCCAGCTTTGTATCGGGTGACGCCAGCGTCTATGACCCACTGGAACTCCATAAGACCACCTGCAATCCTTCTGCACGCCTTCGAGTGATATGACGTCTTTGGTTCAATCGCCACTAGTTCTCCAGTTTTCAACGAAGAAGACATGGGTTTGAGTCCCTCCAGGGAACTTAGCGAACTCTTTCTTCTGACTGGTAGACTTATTTTCTCTATTTGGGGGGTTGAGAAGGCAGCCAGACAGACGTTTCGACGTTATCCTGCGCCAAATAAAGGCCATATTCTTTCTGTTTCGTGGAGCGATTTTGAAATTATGTGTAAGAAAATATGAATATCCCCCCGAGGCATACCGAGTCAAGAAAGGGAAGTGCAAGAAGTGTGCTTGGAGTCTTGTCAGTTCCAATGAATTGCCTGGATTGCGAAAATTCGTTACAGCAATTTCAATAAGTATTACCGGTTACCTCTCTGCGTACCGTGATGATTGGAGATTGATGGGAGAGGCCTTTGCCCTGCAGTGGGCGTAGATAAGCTGGTGATGATGATGACCTCTCTGCGTAGCTGAAGCAGAAGTAAAATTGTTTTTAGAGGTGTCAGCGAGCGAGCGAACGAGCGAGCAACCGAGTGAGTGAGTGAGTGAGTGAGTGAGTGAGTGAGTGAGTGAGTGAGTGAGTGAGTGAGTGAGTGAGCGACCAAGTGAGAGAGTAAGTGAGTGAATGAGTGAGTGAGTGAGGGAGTGAGTGAGTGAGTGAGAGGTAAGTGAGTGAGTGAGTGGGTGAGTGACTGAGTCATTCAGTGAGTGAGAGTGAGCGAATGAGGGAGTAAGTGGGTGAGTGAGCGACCGAGCGAGTGAGTGAGTGACTGAGTCATTCAGTGAGTGAGAGTGAGCGAATGAGTGAGTAAGTGGGCGAGTGAGCGACCGAGCGAGTGAGTGAGTGAGTGAGTGAGTGAGTGAGTGAGTGAGTGAGTGAGTGAGTGAGTGAGTGGAGTGATCTTATTCGATCGAAGATCCTAATTCCTTTGTTTATAGTAGTACCATCAATGAGGCCACACATTCCCAGTGCCCGCTGGATGCGAGGAAATAGAAGACTGTTCCTCAGGACAATAGCCTGAGTCCGCCATGTCGATCCAAGTGGGGAGCGCAGCTGAGGGAAGATCCGTAGAAGTGAGGTGGTGAGGACAAGTCACTGGATAACCGCTAAAAATACGCTGCTCGCTGGTATGGATCCCCCTCAGGAAACACGTGTGGGGGTAAGAAAAGCAGAATGTGAGTTGAGTAGTTGCGCCCGTGTCTCGTCAGGAGCAAACTTGCGCTAACAGCCGGCAACTCTTAACATTGCATTATTTTGTATGCTGCAGTATACATTCTCTTGGCCCCCTGAGCTTATATATGGTTAACTTGAGCAAGGATGTCCCGCCACAGGTCGCTACAGCACGAAGGTAGCACAACACACCAAAAGTTGGTGAGTCACTAGTGATAATTATTGAACAACACAGCCCGAGAGACAGGTTGATAGGGACAGGACACGGCTTGTCTCATTGCGTTCTGCAATGCACTGCTAAGACAGATGCTTAAAGCAACGCATGCACTTGCCAAAGGAACAATCTAAAACTACCCGAAGGGGGCATAGCTCTCGGGGATAGATACACAAATTGTCTTGGATGGATGCAGAAAGTGGTTTGAGAACCCCAATGTTACTAGAACAAACTCCCATAACATTGTTTAAGCCGAAATTTCCTCTCTTGTCTCGACCTTGCTAGTGCAAATGTAGCTTCATGTGTCCCCGACTTCAAAAATGTTGCGCAATTGTCAAAACGCAGCTACGTTTTATCAAAAAAGGCCTCGCTTGCAAGTATGCTGAAAAAAGCGGACTCTTAAACCGAGGTCTTATATGCCAGCCGACTAATCAACCAGGATCTCAAGGCTCTGCCTTTGTGCGCTGGTGTGACAACCAAATTTCGGGGGGGCTCACACCATGTCTTAGTTGCCGCCTCTTGTGATAGCCCGACGCCATTCATCCTGCAACGTCCGTCCGTAAGTTATGGCTCGTGCTCGCCATCACGCTCTCGTTTCTCGCCCCTACAACAGCAACGGGCTCGTTGTTCGCAGTGCGACGAGTGAGCAATGACCCCCAAGCATGCCCGAAGGCGACAAGAAGCGCAAGAAGGGAAGAAAGAAAGCCAGAGGCTCGTAGTTGTTCCGCGCCAAAACCATTTTTGTCACGCCTTTCATCCATTGGCGTCTATTCCTATTGCTCTCTTCTGCTATGGGGACCGCCTCCCGCTCTTGTTCACATTGTCCCCTAGCCCCGTTTCCCCCTTCTTCGCTGACGGGGACAAAAAGGGAAGAAGCGACGGAATGATTTTTTTCAAGCCACAATTTTTCACGGCCCTCCTCGCGTCCCGGTCGTGACACGAGTGCGGCGCGCGGCGAACAAGCCTAAAGACGGAGACAAAGCGACGAGACGGCGGTTTGTCATCGATAGGCGTTTATGCGTCTTTTGTTAAGGACGGCTGTCCGATCTTGGCAACTTGTTCTTCTTGCTTTCAGCACGAGAACGACAGGGTGTGAGGAAAAAAAACGTAGTCGTTATTTATACTTTTTTTTGCCACCAACTTCCGTTTGCATGTTGTTAGTGCTGCTGTTTGGTTGTTGGCGCCGAGCGAGCGAACGTTGCTGGCAGCAGTGTCCGTGTTTTGGCTGCTACAGGGACGCCTCCTTGCTGTCGCCGGAGCCTTTGTTGGGCGCGTCGTTCTGGAACGTGGGCCCTTCTTGCGCCCCGAACAAAAAGCAGTGGGCGTAGCGTAAACCCTGTGGGACACCCTATACTCTCCTACACCGCCCTTTCGTGAGCGCTTGCTCAAGAACAGTCACTTTCCGATATACAACAAAAGTTGGCTGAAAAGAAAAGAAGTCGGTGCCGACAATGTCAGACCGGAAGGCAGTGCACTAAGTATAAAAGATTCGGGGAAAAATGGCACGTAGTTATATTATTTTTTCCCCAGTGTCTAGCGCTCCCTTCCAGCCACGTCCAAGTTTTCCCTGTCCTTATAAATGACCGCCGAAATAGTATACCATCCATCCGGTTATTGCTGTCACTTCTCCGTCCGAATTTATTTATTCACGCCTAGCAAGAGTCCCCTCCGTTCCTCGCCCATGTCTGCGTCACTAGCGAGTGGAACAACCACCCCTCTTTCCTCACACTCCGTCCATCTTGAGCTTGGAGCTGGGAATCGCACTCGTCACTTTGCCAGCGTCGAGCGTCCCGAACATAAATTGCGCGCGCTGTTTAATCTTGAGAGATCTGTTTCGAAGTTTGGCATCGTTCATAACGCCCAGCGCGGCGGAATCGTATATCACTGGATCGGAACAGGAAACTACCGTAGCAAAAGAAAGAAGAGAGCCGAACGAGCACATGAGAAAAACACGCCCACACAGACTTTGGGGAAAAAAATGTTTTTCTAGCTTCCGCGTGTTCGCATATGCGTTCCATCGAATTCTTCACGCTGCCGTTATTTTTCCTCCGACCAAGTGCACGCATTCGCCGCCGGCTTCGCAAAGTGTTCTCCGCTCGCGTTTCTGCAAGTCTTAGAACTATAATGCCCGGTTTTTCAATTCCCCTATCCCCCCCTCATAGCGAGAAGTGTTACCCGAGTTCAATTGAGTTGCTGCCAGTGGATTTCGGATTCAACAGAAAAGAAGGCTTGGTTCTTCCGTATTTCTGCCCAAAGGGAGAAAAAAATAAACAGGCGCATTTTCGACCCTTATGGTAGGGCTTTAGGTATTTGTCCAAGAATATTTCCCGTTCTCGACATCAGGTTGGAATGCAAGAAACCTACGACTTCAGCATGGGAAATCGATAACTCCGGGCATGGCGAATGCGTTGACTCTGGCGGGCATCAATGATAGGAAGAATGTCGCTCACGCTGCTCCCGACGTAGTATTGGCAATATCCGTAGACTTGTTTTAAAACTTTGTACTTATTAACTAGATAGAGCAAACAAAAAACGCGGTAGACCGGAAGGAGCAAAAATAAAAATGCGCAGACGTCTACAACAAAATTACAACCAATGAATGAATGAATGAATGAATGAATGAATGAATGAATGAATGAATGAATGAATGAATCAATCAATCAATCAATCAATCAATCATCAATCAATCAATCCAATCAATCAATCAATCAATCAATCAATCAATCAATCAATCAATCAATCAATCAATCAATCAATCAATCAATCAATCGACCAACCAATATAAATGTATTATATTTCAAGGATTACCCATAATTCAATCACAGTGTGTATTAGTCATTCAATAGCTAAATATGCTGTCCACTGCAGAACAAAATAAGCTACGTCTGATGGCGGAAGATTTGGCTTCATAACGAAAGCTTACGCGCGGCATGAAATCAAGTGCAGTTAAAGACCCAAAAAGTTTATTTCCACAGCCCTTGCACCGCAACCATTTCACCGCGACTATTCATTCACGCGGGAGTGACAATACACACTGTTTTCTATTTTAAATCACTGTTCATAAGGATCACAATCGGTCATACATCTTACTAAACGTCATAAGCAAAACAAGCCTACCAAACCACACGTTTCAGTGCTCGCACCGCGGTGGTAGCGCATTGTTTGAAGTGTTTACAAAATAGAACTAGTCAAATCACTGCTGCGAGGTTAGAGTTAGCGCTGTTATGTAATAGCTAAGACAAGCAATTTCTCCCTCTGAAGAGGGCAACGTGCACCACAAGAGTGAAAGTGAAGGCATATGTTGGTAGTAGCGGCCAGAGCGTCGTACAGTACTTGAATAAATAATAGAGTGAAGGAGTGGGCTGTGAGGAAGCGATCCTTCGATCGATCGACTGACTGGTTGGGTCAACATGTTTTTTTCTGTACATTGATCGCTTTATTTATTAATTGAATGATCGCTGTTTTGTATAACTACTTATGCTGATAGCATGCAGTAATATTCTGTCAAGAGAGCGTATTTTGTTTGCCGTTTTTGTGTAACTATTTATGCCGATAGCATGAACTACCATTCTGTCAAGAGAGCGTCTTTCGTTTGCATGTTATACACGTGGGCAGATGGGTCACCCCAGATTCTTGGCTCTTTCCCTGGATAGTTAAAGTGTACAGTTCACCCCCCCCCCCCCCGCTTCCTTCCCGGTGTTACAGACTATCATCCAAAGCAGTCGCCTGTTATTCTGATAAGATTTTCCTGTCATAAAACCACGGCGATGTGCATGCCGTCCTCCTTGTATTGTGCACGATTCTCACGATCACATCATCTCTCCAGAAAGATCAATGCAAGATAATAATGGAATTGATTGATTTAGTGATTTCTTGACTGTTAGAATGAATGAATGAATGAATGAATGAATGAACAGTCATGCATAATCTAGGCAGTCCTCTTCAGTCCACGATGCTGTGGTCGGCAGGTGTCCGCCCCGCTGTTTTGGTTATACAGAGCTGGGCTTCCAGGGTGAAGTTGGACAGCCGGACCTGCCACGATGGAAGAAGTGATGGTAATGACCATCGAGGCTAACGTGGTAGGACAGTACGTCTCCATGGGCTGAAGAGTATTCGCCTGCCCACCATCGCAGTATTGCCATTGCTTCTTGTACAGTCGGGGATGTAATTGTGCCTATTATTGTACCGTGCAGGTATACGTGTTCTTCTGCAAGGGGTGCCGGGTGGTGGACCGTTCGTGGTAGACCTTGTGATGAGCGCTGGGTATTTCTGGCTTTACTGGCGTTACAAGAGTGCTATAAACGGTCCTGTTATTTACGACATGGACATTGCTTGTGTCTCGGCTTGCGGTGGCCGGCAAGACAGTGACAAAGTGATTGTGGCCGCGGGATTCGACGTCGGCCAGTTGTTTCTCATGCACAAGCCGCCCCTTCCTGTTCGAATCATAGATGCGTCCGAAGAACATCCTTATTTCGAGAGCGAACAAACCCATGAGCATCCAGGTTCTAAGACTAAACATGCGAGCCAGCTCTTCGAACATATGGTGCGGAGCTGCCCCACACCATAACAGGAAAGTGAAAATCTAATACCAGAAACAATGTTCGGATTGCGTCCCCACCATTCCACTCAAGATATACTACTTCAGGTCAAGCACAGTATCATAGAGGATCTACCAAGAGGACGCACCAAAGTAACCGTCAAAATCGATGTCGAAGAATCTTTGGACATTGGAGTGAAATATTGATTTATTGGAGATGTTAGCTCCAACCAAATAGAGCTAGCTACTCAGGTGTTGTTCCGAGGCCAACAAAGCAGTTTTCCGTTATAGTTTATATTACCCCTATCCAGAATAGTTTTCTTTGCAATGCGAAAAAGTTAGGTTCTCGCTTGCAATGTAGACATTTCTTTTGTTTTGTATTTTAAATAAACCCATCACGCAAACTTTTGACGATATATCCCAGAGTGTTCAGCGACTTCTACAAACAACGCTTACAGAAATCAAAATGTTTTCGCATACCCAGCTTCCTCGCTCAAAATTCCGACCTCTCGGGAACCAAGCAAAACCACTTCAGGAAAGTTATATTTGGCATAAAGCAAGAAGTGAACGTGAAGATGAAAAACACTAAAAGAATTTCCAGGATTTTGAATATTCTCTGTGTAATTCGCTGTTAAATCTTACTCCCCATGCATTTCTATGGGATAGTTTCCATGGCTCCGGAACCTAGTCGCGCCACGTGCGAGACTTGAAACTGTGCACAAAGCAAGTTTTTACCCCCAATATTAGCTGCGCAAAAAGCCTTCACATTTCGCTAAATAACTACAGAGTTGCTGAATGAGCAGCTTTTTGTCTGAGGTCCGTTTTTCCACTGAGGAAAATAAAAAAACATTCTGATTCTGATTCTGATTCTGAAAGGACTGCCGAGCGGGAAAGCTGCACATGCGGATTTTTTAGCGACTACGCGTAGTAACCGTAGCAGGAATGCGCACAAATGGCTGGCGTCAATTTGTCGTTATTTGCGCTGACACTCGTGAAACATCCTCCAATACTCGCTTAAGTGTGCTGCCATCGTTTTGATAGGTTTTTTTTTTCAATGTCCAATGTTAATTCTTTCAGCAGTTTTTCGGCATTTTCCGCATTTTTTCCCGCATTTCCGGCGCTGAACCAGCCGCCGGGACAAAGAGATCGACGGCGCATTTGCATAGTAGGCCGCGCTCTGCACTCGAGCAAGAAACCCATGACGGACTATGTTAATGCTTTGTGGACAAGTTATTTAGGTAGAGCGCTGCTTCTTCCGAGTATGTCGTTCGAACGTCGTCAGCGCCCTGGATCCAGAATTTTTTTGACGTCCTTTCGACCGGACTGGTGTACTGAAATGTCTGTAATGTAAGCAGCAACGCTGCGCTGAAAGATCCGCAGCATGGAAAGGGGTCATACCTTCACAAATAGGTGACCGCAGCAGCCATTTACCACATGACTACCGAAACAAGTTATAATACAGGACTACAGAGACATATCGCGAGGGGTGCATTCTTTGCCAAGGACTCTAATAAACAACAGCCTTTTCGATCGCTCCGGAGGGACTTGTAGTGGGTTCAGCGATTTATATTATCTATTCGGTTGACACGCTAGTTTATTGATTGTCAACATTTGTTAAGAAATAAGTACTTGAAATTTATTTGTTGTTTTATTTATTTGATCTTTAGCCTACCGCGAGAACAACAAATTACGACTGGCGCTAACATTTCAACGACTAGTGTCATTTGTGCGATAGGTGGGCCTGGATATATATACAAAATAACTATTGTGCAGGAACAATTTCTACGCAAGCTCTCCGATTACGGTGCACCCTACTAGATCTGCTTTTTTACCGTTGCCTTCTTGCGTCGTAGTTTCCCGTCTAGTTAATTTGTTTCTAACTTCCATTACACTTGCCCGTTCTAGTACATTGAGAGGTATTTATTTTCACGACCAGTGCAGCGTGGTGTCGTCAGATTACGTATTCCAAAATTATACATAATACTTAACGGTTATGGTGGTCTAAATATAACGCCATGAGGCATCCTCCTACAGAAGACCGAGCACATAATTTTGAACGATAACTTGATATCTACTTGCAGTGTTTTCAAGAACGGGACTGAAATGACTTGCTTCAGTGGATGCGATGCGCATACAGAAAATGAATCCTCTGCCGCAGAACAAAGCATGTAGTACTTGAAACCGGTGAGTGGGGCTAAGCTGAAGAATTATTGAGCACTTTTTGTTTTAGATTCAAGCACTGAACTAATGAGGACAATTCAACGAACTTTCTTCAGAGATTTTTTTTTGTCGGAATTCTTTTCGCGTCACAGTGAAAGCTTTATTGGCGGGCTATCGTGTAGCCACAACAATCCGCACCAAAAAATGCGAGCCTAAGTGTTATTGCCAGCGATCGTCCTTTGCGTAACAAGGCATCATACGGAAGTCACAAGGTGTCCTCAAAGTGCAGTTTAAGAAAATGCGTGTTTGCGAGGTAGGATAGAAACTTGTCAGACAGGATATAGAAAGGTGATAAAACTTGCAGTTGGTCGGGGCCTGCATTGCAAACAGCGGATAAAAGTTCATTTCGGCCCAACCTTTTAGCAACAAAAATAATGCACAGAACAAAACACGATAGATAAAAAGGAGTAAGAAACACAATGTAGTGTCTTAAGTAGGAGGGGTGCGGGGTAGAGGCAAATTCGTGCAGGTTTCCCACTGAGGTGGGAAAAACGTGGTGCGTCAGAGGTAGTAGTAGTAGTAGTAGTAGTATCCGTAGTAGTAGTAGTAGTAGTAGTAGTGTAGTAGTAGTAGTAGTGTATGTGTGTGTGAGGGTGGGTGGTGGTAGTTGTAGTGTAGTAGTAGTAGTAGTAGTGTAGTAGTAGTGGTGGTGGTAGTAGGGGTAGTAATGGTAGTAGTATGTATTGTTGGATGAGCCGGACGTAGCCTTGCATAACTGCCGGAGGTTGCTCCGCCTAATCGTCCCCAATACGATATCAGAGACACGCAATGTCACCACACCTCACTTAGTCCTATTATAAAGGAAACACACAATGTCACCGCACATCAATTAGTCCTGTGTACTGCAAGAATCCCAGCAGGAGACGACACACCTCTCTTCGAACAATCCAGTGGCCCCTAGGAAAAATAATGCCCGCCGGTGTAGACTGGCTCTGCCGTTATTATGTGCTGCGTTGCAATGCTCTGTTCTGTCACCGTGCTGTTTAGTCACTGTGCAGTTTTTCCTAGGATTGTTCTGTCGTTACGCTATAACATCGCGGTGATGCTTTGTCGTGTGCTCTTTTAACAAGTGCTGATGTGTCGCCGCGTCCTAAAAGGCAACAAAATAGTTCCTGGCATTCTGTCGACACTGCGTGATTTTGTACAGAGGAGGAATTTCCGAGACCATTTTATTGTTAGGATACAGGGGATATTGGGAGCGCACCTCCTTCAAAAGGCGTATCGTGCCTTTTATTAGGCGATAGCCTCACACGTCCCATAATGAGGAGAGGCGGTGGCGTCACTCGTCAGCGAGATGCTCTCAATCAGTGGTGTAGCAACACATATTCTTTCGTGGGCGTTATACCCCGTCGCTTAAAAAATTAAAAAAAGATAGTCTGCATCCAGACAATATCTCATTTTCGTTTTAGTATCTATGTCTTTACAATTAAATTTACAGATGAAGTGGGTGAGAAAATCGAGGGCCATCTCCACTACAGTGAAGCCTGGGGAGGGGCGAAACATGCAGTGTACAAGTGTATTCATGGTGCCTTGGCGTTTCTGCCAATGGAGATGAAACCATTGGGGGGTAGAGGTATACAGCTTGGCTGTAAAAGTCTCTTGTCTTTGAAGCACGATGCTGTCTAGGGCGAGGCGTAAACGAGTGCCCCAGTTTTTTTAGTACGGGTTATGTTCTAGCGGGAGGCGTAAATGAGTTTCCCGGCTGTTTTAGTACCGTGACTACATGAGACGACGATTACGACGACGACAGGAGACACCAACAGCCCCAGCCCCTAAGGGGCTACGCCCCTGAAAACATCGGCAGAAAAAAAGGCCGAAGGGAGGGGGTGGGATGCGGCCCTCATAAAATTTTGGAAGGTCTTCTGACTCCGAAACACCCCCTCTGGCTACGCCCTTGGTCAGAACAATACGTCATTCAGAACTAGTGGCACCTGTGAACTAAACACGAAGAAAATGGGCGCCCGCTTCCCTTGCCAGCATTAACGCATGTTAATGCGTAGACCCACGTGTAGAAGCGCTAAGTGTCGCGGTGGCAGCGGCCGGTCACCCGTGCTCGCGTGCTGGGATACATGTATTCGGCTGCCTCTCTCCTCGATTTTAGCGCCGCCGAGCTAGACGCGCAATGTCCCCCGTGACCGGGCTAAACAGTGGAATACCCACGACACCACAGTCGGAACGCCATGTAGCTCCTGCGCATGTAGTACATGCAGAAACAGTACTCAAAAACACTGCACCCGCAGAACTACAGCGCCATCGCATTCCTGCTCGCAGTAAGTCTTAAGCGACTCAGCCGAAGTTCATTTGCACATGAACGTGTTTAAATTGAGACCCACGAGCATTCTTTTTGAGCAAAACACTTCTCTTCTGAAGAAAACAGAAACAGTTGAGCCACGCTTATTTCGTTAAATTTGTGTTGAGTGGTTTATAGAGCAGAAAGTTAGAAAAAGAACTCATTGTTAGCTGTAACGCACGGAAAAGTACTTAGGTAGAAGACCTTGTGCCTGCTCACGGACTTTCTTTACAAACGTGTATCTTGTGTTCACTGTAACGCCGTCTATATCAGCGCAACTCAGAAGCGAATACGTGCGTGAATGTTTGACATTAGAACAGAACTAGTGCTGCTGTCTGTATCCCCGTTTTGAACTGTAGACCTGGCTTTTGGTTGGCCGTTTACATCCTACCCAGGCCACAGAGGGCGTCTTCATAAGACTTTTCGCAGGCGCGGTCCCTCATTCGTTTCAAAGGGTTTTGGAGAGAAAGACAAACGACTAATCGATACACGCAGTATTCCTCTACATCCGAGCCATATATCCGTCTTATTCGTTTTGTTCACCAAGTTTCGAAAACACCACTGCTTATAAAAAGGACGCCATCTTCTTAATGCGTCCAGTCAGATCTCTGGTCTGATATCAAGAACCCAAGAAAACAAACAAAAAAAAACGTCCTCCAATGAATGCAGCACGCAAAGAACCCAACGAGGCAACTCGTGTCCTCAATCAGACCGTACTGAGCCCGAAGTCCCCTGGGCGTTGTCGCGAGATCGCCGTTTTCGGAGAACGACTACAACTACCCCCGCCGAGTTGTTGGGCTGGAGGAGGGGGGCGCAGGGCCGCCGCCGTGCTGGTCGTATAGCGGGATAAGCGGTGCCGTCAAATCGGAAGAGAACGCCAGGATGGATGACGACCGACGCCAGTGGCCGACTGCTCTGTCCACGACCAAATACTCGGCAGACACGCAGTGTGCCCGGGATTTGCTGGCGACGGCGCGCGCGCGCGCGCTGGAGATGAGATATACGAGATGCCGCCAGTATTTCTTCTTTACCGTCATCGCTTTTCGTACTTACGCGGCAAACGCTACGACGGTCCTCTTCTTCCAGCGGCTTCCGACTGCTCGTGCCGTGCTCTTTGTGGCGTAGTGGCCGCTTCCGCAATCTCCGCCAACTTCAGCGCGATGTCCTCCGTTGCTGAACTCCTTTTTTGCCTCTTTCTTTCGGGGGAGGAGACAGGAAGTACGTTGCTGGGAAGATGCCGGCCAGCGCCGAGATAGGGGAATAGGGGAAGTGGCTGCCCACTTCTGTTCGATTCTGGCATTTCTGCCGAGGAGCTGGTGGTTAGTGTCGACGTCTGCTATTGCCTTGAGTGCGCATCGCTGTTCTCCCCGCCACTGGCGTCGTTGATTAACGTCCGAGCGGTCAACACGTTCGTTGGCCGAAAGGGACTGGCGACGGACAATCTGCGCTTTCTTCTCTCGTCGGATTGCAACGTAGTGGAGGCTATTTTTTGGCTTTCCTCTCCCAATTTTTTGCTTTTATCGCCTTCGTTACTTTTGCAGTTGGTCCTTCTGAGAGCCCCACCTTCTGCCAGTCTGGTAGAAAGGGATTGGATTGAGTGACGTATGCCTTGCTTTACTGAGTACACGAATTGACACTTGCTTTTTTATGTGTGCCAGAAAAAAAGGAATAAGGCAGGCACATCCTAACTAAAGGGTTGCGTGTGTGAACAACTTTGGAGCCCTTGATTTTGATGTCGCTCTAATATATACCAAAATTCATTTCACTCTATTCATTCGTAGGAGTACATGGTTGGTGATATGTTGTGTAGAATTGTTGGGTTGTAGTGTGTCTGGTTTTGTAGCCGTCACCGAAGGCGCGCGTAGTTGGTGCTGGGAGGTCTCCTCCACGTTCTCCTCCATCCATCCGCTTTTAAAGTGCCAATACAATTCAGAATCGAAAGGCGATTGTAATCGTTTGGTAACGTGAATTACCCTCAAACAGAGCATGCGTCCCTGGTCCTCAAGTTAGCGTTTTCATCAAATTGCAAAGATATATAAAAAAATGAGGACACAAATATTTTGCAAAAAAAAAAAAAAATATGGCGCAGCTTGGACTAGTGGTGCAAGGCGGGAGAAACGGCGGAGCTGGGGATCGACCTAGCTACTTCCGGTATGGCTGAGTTTTGCAAGGGTTTGCTCGGCATAGCGAAGTTTTGTTAGGTTTCGCGGTGTTCTTGCTAGGCTAGGCTTCGGGATCTTCGCGAGGGTTGGATAGGCGTATGAGAGCTACATTAGAATAGGCATCGCATGCGTATTATAATAGTGCACTAGTGGCGCACCTTGCACCACTAGTGCAAGCTGCGGGAAACGTACCTACTCATCACGAGCGCGATACTCTCGATCTTCCGATCTTGGCTGCCGTTTAGGCGCGCCGGCTTCAGCGCGACACTCGGGGTTTGAGCGTAGCCGTATTATGTTTTCGAGCAGCGACACGACGGCGTTCGCGTTGCGCTACTTTTTCCTCGGGAGTTACTTACTTCTTCGGCTGACCCATGTTTTACGGGAGTGTAAACGATGTGCTCGGCGCGGAGTCACGAGGGGCTGTGGGTCGCCGAAGCGTTGGCACAGTGACTTTATAGCTAGGCTCCGCCTACGCAGCTGCGCGAAGGTCGTGCCGGGCGCCTCGCGCCGGAGGAGCTTTTGTACTACACTGGCCGAGGTTGAGCAGTTTCGCGTGGACCCTAAAGGGCCGTGCTGCGCAAGCGCGAGGAGCATTATATTGGATTGGATTGGATTGGATTATTTTGGATTCGGATTTGGATTGGAATTGGATTAAATTTGAGTACGGGTGTGTAGAGAATTGGGTCTGCACACTCCCTGGTCTGCGCATTCCAGAGGAGTGACGTCATAGCCGCGGCAGACGCTCTGGTGCCGGCGCCTGCCTAGCTGTGCGCCTCCGTTGCGCAGTAGCCAAGACTCACGCTGCACCGGAGCCGCTTGATAGCCGTTTCGCGTGGCTCCTGGAGAGCCGTGCTGCGCATGCGCGAGGAGCAGTGACTGGACTGGACTGGACTGGATTGGATTGGATTCCTGAACCTTAGCTCACGCTACCTATATCCTGGCATAGCCGAGCTAAGCCACTGCTATTTTTTTCTTGCTATTTTTTTTTTTTTTGCTGATGCTACCGAACCAAGCTCAAGCTTAAACAGCTCCGCTGTTTAAAGTTTGTCGCAGAATGAATGGTCTTCGAGGCACATTATGCTATTTGTGCGGATTGCGTTCTTCCGTTAAGGACGAGCTCGAATATCGCATCCAGCGTTACGCAGTCATTTCTTTGACGACACTGACAATGACGAGAGGCCGCGGGAATGATTAAAGAAAAACAATGGCTCTTTTTTCATACCGGGGTATTGACGAGCGTCACGTCATGCCCAGATTACAAAACCAACAAGTACAACAAGTATCCTACGCACGGCCTTGAACTCGCATTGTAGTGCCCGGTTTAATTACACATGAGCATAACCGAGCATATCGTATTGAGTTCGCCTCCCATACCGTATACTGGTTCTGTGTTGCGATGATTAACCTCTGAAATTCTTTCTTTCGTTCTTTCATTTACTCTCTCCCTCTCCCTCTCTCTTGTTACAGCGCAACTCTTAAGGCCAGAATACATGGAGCGATCTTTCACGACGAAGTTTGCGCGGCAGAAAATTCCCCGGGGCAGGACTCCGTATGTTCGTAGGGCTGAACTACATGGACTCAAGACACGGCGACCGCCGCCGCGTCACCGCAGGGTTGCTCTCAGTGTGGCTAACTGAACCTCCATTCCCAGAATCAATGGCGGCGTTCAGTAAACAAACCCAGTGAAAGAGCTTCCCGCTTGGGTTGTACGTCGTTTGACGACTCTGCGTGACTCGGGGCGTTTATTCTGCTGAGTATTTGTTTTTAGTTCTCAAAAGTGGTAAAAGCAGTAAAAAAAAAACACGAATGTCCCCGGGGAGATTCGAACCAGCGACACAAGAACATGAAATCAGCATTCTACCCCACTACACATCGACAGATGGCGGCTTTGGTGCAAGTTACTGAGTCATAAACTAGAAAAAATTCAAAGCATAGCAGTGCGCTTTATTTGCTCCCGATACCGCAAGGTAGGATCCGTCATAAATGTTTTAGAATCATGTAAGATGGAACTGCTCCAAGTGCACGGCGAAATTCAAAGTTTATTTATTTTATTTATTTATTTATTGAGATACCTTAAGGGCCAAGAAGGCAGTACATAGGGGGGATCGCAGATCAAACAAAAAATTGCATACAAGTTACATATGTCAAATGATTGCAGGGTGAAAAGCGAGTACATACATCAAGGGTGCAAAAAAAGTACAAAAGAATATGGGTACAGAACCAGAGCGGATGTTCATTTTCTAAAAACGTGGGCAGAGCACTCTGGAACGAGGACAGCTTGGTTAGGTTTGCCGCACTGGCAGGAAACATATTCCACTCGGCAATACTAAGCGGTAATGGTGAATTTTGGTATTTGTTAGTTTTCGCGAATATAGGCCTGTCTTTATGCGCATGATCGATGCGTGCTGATACGTAAGTAGCTGGATGAACATGAGTGCTTGAAGGCAATGAACCATTGTGATAAAGAGCATAAAAAATGATAAGCGACAGTATTTTTTTTCGAATTACGAGAGGCAAAAGCTTGAGGGACGCTTTTGTTGCCGAAACACTGGTATGGCGGGGATAAGACGAACGAATAAACCGAGCCGCTTTGTTCTGTAATGACACGAGTAAGGCTGTGAGATATTCCTGGTGCGGGTGCCATATAATAGAAGAGTACTCTAACGAAGGAGGAATTAAAGAACTGTACGCGTGCAGTTTATTTCAGAGTTTGCAAGGTGTAAACGTCCTTTTAGAAGGCCCAGTTTCTTAAAAGCTTTACCGGTTATGTATTCTATAGGAGTTTTCCAGGTTAAGTTTGAACTAAGAAAAATTCCTTGATACTTAACTGACAGCACTGACTCTATACGGGTATTCGAAATAGTGTATTGATTTGGGGTGAAATTGTTAGAAAAAGTAAATGTTTAAACGTTACATGCTAGTTTTATCCATGTTAATCTCCATTTGCCAGGTACAACACCGCTCTGATAAACTTGTTAAATCTTCCTGGAGCGTAGTTATATCAGCCGAATGTGTTATTTCTCTATAAATAACGCAATCATCTGCGAAAAAGCGGACGTTTGAGGCTGGATTATCAGCAATGTCATTTACGTATATTAAGAAGAATAGAGGGCCTAGAACTGTTTCTTGTGGTACACCGGATTTTACAGGCGGGCGATTAAACACATGATTACCGAGTTTGACTGATTGAAAACGGTTAGTTAAAAATCCTTCAATTCCCTCTGTCGTTCGGGTGTCAAGTTGAAGGCTGGAGGGCTTCAGCAGTAGTCGCTTATGGGGCACACGGTCGAAGGCTTTCGAATAATAAATGAATATAGCATCGACGTAAAGTGAAGAATACAATGAATGGTGAAGGTCATTCACAAGCTCGAAAAGCTGTGTTTGGCATGATCGCTCGCGCCTAACACCTTGCTGGTTTTCAAACAAAAGGTTATTTTTGTTCAGGTGAGCCACGATATGGTGATAAGGAATGTGCTCTAGTAGCTTGCAGCAGATCGATGTTAGGGAAATAGGACGCTAATTACTGGGTTGGGTGCTATCACCAGATGTAAAAATCGGGACTACATGGGCGTTTCAAACTACTGTTTCAAATTACGACGGGCCAAATGAAAATAAACAAAGATGCATGCATGCAATTCACCCCCAAAGGAGGAGCTCAGTTGAGCCATAGTGACCCAATGAGGCCTTACTGGGCCCATCCAAACGGGTTCAAACATTCTTTTTTCCCTGAGAACATGGAAGCGTGGATTAGACTTCCGGCGTATGCAGTTGCTAGTTCGAATGTCAAAGCGCTCGAGTGCTCGGTAGAATCGTACTACCGGCAACACGAAACCTGATGTCTTTTTTGTCATTGTATATTGTTTTCTTGTTTTATACTCCTCCCTGTTATGACGCTACAGTATAAATAAATAAATAAATAAATAAATAAATAAATAAATAAATAAATAAATAAATAAATAACCTTCTGTGTGTGTGCTGTGTGTGCGTTTCTGCTTCTGTCTGTTTCTATGTGCTTGTCTGCATTGTTAGAGTTTGCGTGTGTTTTAACCTAAGAGCTGTTGTTACTGGTCGTAAGTTCGGTGTTGCAGGGAAAAAATGCCAAGAAAGTGCCAAGCGCTCCTGAGAGCGTGCCTCGCGGCGACCGCTAAATTTCCAGCGGGCACAGCGGCCTTAGCAAAAAAAGAAAAAAAAAAAAAAATTCTGGCCTTCGCCGTAATCGCGGCAACAATAGGAAAAAAAAAAACACGTCATAACGTACGCCCCTCGTTCGTTCGACGTCGTGCCATAGTGCGCATGCTCTCGGCACCATACTAGAGCCTTCGCGCGTGGCAGCGTCCTAAAAGTTACCCTGCTCGGGAGAGGTGACTTTCTTTGGAAGCCATTATGGATAATTAGAGACATGGTTACGAGTGTTCCACTCCTTCCCGAGACGACTTGCAGATCTTGCCACCGCTGCCTCGAGGCGATGACGAAGAGCTGGCGGAAGTCTACAATGCAAAGTTTACTTTGCATCTACTACTCGCCGCCAAGAAGAGGACAACCTCCTCAATGCATACGACGAGGATTACTAGCCCTACAACTATGCAAATAAGCAATAATACTGAAACTTGGCAATGCTGGCCTACAACAGCTTCGCCCTGCAAGTCCTGCGGGTGAGTGCAAGCTTCCCTGAATTTTTTTGCCTCTTCCCTTCTTTCGCTCATTTTCGCATTTTTCTTGCCCATATAGAGTAGCAAGCCAAGGTCGCTGCCAGGCTCACTTTCTCTTATCATTAAAGGCATCTCTCCGTCGTTCTTCTTTCTATTGCTCTTGGGGATGACGTAAGGTTTGCTTCGAGCGCTCAGTAAGACGCCAAGTTTCTGCTGCTTACGTCATAATCGGCCATTCGCGTTGGTTGTGCGCTGTTCTTTTAGGTAGCGAGGGAAGCTTGCTTACTTTCTATTATTTGAGCGTAGTGGCTGAACACCCCCCTCGTCTGTAATAATCCTTCACCGTATTTCTTTCTATGCTTTTAGATGCGAGGCATCTCTTGCTCGGGGGGATGTCCCGCGTCCGTGCCCCGTCCGCAGCGCCCCTGATGATGGTTGTGGCAGGATGCCCCTAGGGATTGGCCAACCAAAGAATCCATCACGAGATAGCTTCGCGTTCAACCAGCCGTCGTCATGTTTCCGAAGGAGAACCGCTGAAGAAGAAGAAGGAGAAGAAGACAAAGCTGCGAAGAGGAGGGCGTGTACGTTGCTCTCGGCCGGTGCACCAACGTCAACAACCGTTACCTCACCAACGCTGACGGAAACTACCGATTCTACCACAGACACGACAACATCGACAAGAACATGATGGACGAGTTTCGGCGCCTCGAGAACCACCGCCTACTCACCGTAACACAACAGTACTTGAGTGCCTTTGCCACCGGTGTGGACCCGGATGCGGAATTCCCTCTGGCGATACTAAACACCAGATCACTAATCATAACGGCAACACAATGGAACCACACTGATGAAGTGGATAAAATAAATGAGAGAAACCCCGATGAGGATGCGAAGCATCCTCATCAGGGTTCCCCACAGGAAGATGGTGTAAGTTTTTATGAGCGCTGACAACCTCATGAAATAAGTTATGCCAGTTTGTCACTTGGAGCATTTCCCTACCGATTATAAAGGTGAGGTTTTCCGCCAGACCGTTTACCATTACGTTAAATTATTTTCACATTAATCTTTACCACAGCCAATTATTGTACTACCGAGCTTACTGAGTGCATCCACTGAACCCTGTTGTGCTGTTGTTCTCGCGGATCATAGGACAAGACGCCGACGTTTGCCAATTTAGAGTGGTGCAAGTATTCTTCATTTACTTCTAAGCCTGACTTCTCCGGTTCCAGCTTTCCGAGTATTCCCTCCAGATAGACGTAAAAAAGTTTGTAGAAAGTGCCTCCTAGTATCACTCTCTCCGTGAATGGGAACCTTCAACTTTTTTGTGAAAGAATATCTTGCCTGTGCATTCGTTTTATACATCCCGAAGGAGCCTAATGTAAGTCTCCTTTATTCCTTTGCCCTTCAATCCTTCGAATACCGCAGATCGAACGCTTCTTTTTTCTAATCTGCAAATGCCATGTAAAGGGGTTTAGTATACTACAAGGATTTTTCCATTACCTGATTGACGACATGAGTGCGATATTTGTACAGTATTCCTTGGTTGTTGGAAATTTATGGTATCGCATATGCGGACAATTACTGCCTTTGTGACCAACTCGTGTATAACATACAAAAGGTTATAAAGCCCGTTATTTTTACTTAGTAATTAAAGCTAAGTTAACGTTGACATGTTTAGTAATCTAACTATGTGAACCACAGAGTATAAACTAGTATCGTCTGCGTAAGTGATTATTTCAGCTTTTAGAACAATATTGACCATTTAATTTACGTAAGGAACAATTAGAAACAAAATATAAAGCATAATATGGCCTAGATAATCCACTGAGGTACTCCTACTTTAACCAGTACAGCAGATGAAAAGTGCTCGTCCTTTCCACAAATTGGGGCCTCTTTCAATTACGAGGATAATATTTCCCAGACTTTCCAATATATTCCAAATCTACTTAGCTTTATAAAGGGGAATTTGGAGACTGATGTAGTCGAATGAGTCGCTAAAATCAAACAACGTGGCCAAACTATGTCGTTGCTTTAAAAATTGTCGAAAATAAACCATCTTGTAGCAAGAAGTGCAAGCTCAGTGGACCTATTTTCCCCCTAGCCACGCCGAGCTGAAGTAATGACGACGACGGTAAAGAAGACAAACATCGAAATGCTAACAGAAGGCCCATTCTCGAGCATACTGGAAGATAGCATTTATTGCTGTTTGAATCGAGCATCAGAACGGCGCGAACTGTTTCGGTAAAAAGCCTAGTTTAATACCTTACTCGAATGTTGAACTAGGTTAAGGTGTTAGCCTAGGCTCGAAATGTTACTGTAGAAAGTCTATTGCAAAGCATACCTAACTGCAGTTGCAGATTAGGCGCAGAAGAGTTCACCCTACTACAGCCACTACGCTTGACTAAGCGCCGTATCCTGAGTTCCTCCTCCACTCCATTTGGTCCCTCCACTCGGTTAAGGGGAGGATTCCGGCAATGCTTATGCATGGGTAAATCGATTTCGAAGCTCTCCTCCACTGAAGGCACGAGTGAAGGAAGGACTCACAATACCATGGTAAGACTCCAAGCCGGAACAAATAACCACACCCGATGCGACAGCCACACGCGACCTAGCAGACTACATTTCTGTCTGGTTTAAAACCAACGAGGTATCTTTATTCAATAAAAAACTGCCAGTAGAGTCAAAACTCAAGAACGCTAGTGCAGAATACTCAGACCTTGGCTGTGGCGTCGATCGTTTGTGACCCCACTGGTCCCCACTACACATGAGGTCGAGGAGACGATGCGTACGTTTGTCGCCTTCGTCCTACTCCCGCATGGATCGAACTACAAGCACACCCTCGGCTCGAACTGCGCCACATCCCCTGCTTTTCTTCCTTTTCCCCAAGTACCCTCTTCTTCGCGCAGCCTCAGCCGATATAAGGTTAGAGAAGGCGTTTCAAAGAAAGAAGCAATGAATAAAAACAACGCCGAGGACGGGGATTAGAGCGGTGGTGCACGAGTGCTTGTCTGTTTCTGCTTAATCCCCTTTTTCGCGGTGTTTCTTTGCCTTGCTAACTCCATAAGCCCACGGGAAGGCGACAGGAACGCAGGAGTGTGCTGGTGTTATTTTCCCGCGCACGGAGTTGTATGGCATGGCGCGGAGTGACTGACACAAACAAGAAAGCGCTTCAGCGACAGAACTGATGGCCTCCATGCTGGCCAGGAGCGCACGCGTGTTCAGGCAGTGACGCACACAAGAAGACGAGGGAGATCATCTGGACGGAGTTGACGACCATCGTCAGAAAGGCGTGGCACTTGCTTGACGGGCAGGCGAAGGTTTGCTCGTGGAATAAAATCGCATTTGTACACAGAAAATGCTCAGGGCTAACAGTAGTGTTGAGATAACAAATTTTGAAAGATGAAAACAGGAGTGGTTTAACTACAGCCGTAACAAAATCCTCCTCGTCGGGCTATTAAGAACGCGAATTCGGTTTTTGCTTCCGTAAATTCATGTACGCGTCTTTTCAGACATCTAAAACATGTTAGCGCTAATGAACAAGGACGTGGACGAAGGACGCAACGACACTAAAGCGGGTTTTGTTGTATCTCCGCTCGGGTCTTCCGTCATTTGCGCTGCAATGTTTTCGAAATACAGCATCTACTCGCCCAAAAAGACACAATGGTGAGATACAAATCATGAAGGCAGTTGGAACAGTATGCTTCAATAATTAAATGAGGATAAAATATATGAATGAACTGAAAGAATGTTTCCATGTAATAGAACTCGAGGCACAAGTGAGGTGCATTCGAAATATTTTGATGTTGGCGTCTGCGTCCCCCTCCCGGTTGAGTAGCAAAATCATTGAAGAGACGCACGTGTTGACAAGCTCATTGGATTGTTTCGAAATGACATTGAAAACAAACAAAAATTACGAAAGCCAACCGAGGGTTGCTGAGGAGATGCGAAACATAATGCTTACTTGATTTAAAAGAGCCATGAAGAGAAAATACAACTTCGTTTATTTGAAAGAAACTAGGATCAGTATCTCACCTCAGCTCCATTACAGCCACAAAAGATGTTTTTTAACGAAAAAAAAGCAAGAAGCATTTAAAAACTTTCAAGTTTTGCGCCACAGTGACGTGTTATGAGCAAGAATGACGTCATACGGGCCAACAATAAAACATGATTTTCAGTGCGTTAACTGCACGTTAGCATTCAAGTGATGCGGTCAAATGGAACTAGAGGCCGCATTACAGACGTCCAGTCATGTGTCGTCGCGACAGGTCAGTTACGCGGCCGCCAATCGCACAAGCAAGGTTCCCTGACGTCATAAAGAGTTGCGGGAAATTGGCTAGGGGGTCGCGACTGCTTCACACGTTTTCATTAATATCTCCGTTATGTGTTTGAAGATTCCGATGATATTGGTATCATTGTTATCGCGACTAAGCAGTCTTTCTAATAAATGAACTTGTATTTTGTCTTCATGGCTTCTTTAACAGCTACGGGCGATTAATTGTCCTGTTTGATGAAACGATTTTATAAAGGCTTTTTTTATACACTTTTTTTTCTATAAGTATCATCTTACGTTGAAGCGTTCTGGCAGGAATTGAAGGAGACGCATGGGAAACTAGAAAAAATGGCGCAGCTTGCCCTGGTGGTGCAAGACTGGACAAATAGCAGGGCTGACGCTGGACCTAGCTTCTCCTTACGCTGACAGCGGATCCCAGGAGCGAGGGAGCAGCCCGACCCTAGCAATGCGAGGCCTTTTAGGGGGGAAATTTAAAGCAAAAATGATTAAAGTGTGTAGGGTCTTGGACAAATCAAACGCGAACGCGGAAACATGAACCAGAACAGACAAACAGCGCGATTTCTTTCCATGCAAGTCAAAATGACGCGTCCCTTAATACAAAAATAAAGTTGGGAAATATGGCTTTCCAAATATATCAAGAGCGCGCCATCATTGAATTTCCACGAACAGTAATTTTTTAATTTTGCGTGTTTTGTTTAATTATTTTGCGTCCTCATTTCATTTGTCCTTGCCTGCACGGTGTATTATTCAGTAGCAATCGTCGTCATCCCTTCCGTCGCCGTCTTCCGTCGTCGTCATCGCTGCGTAGGGAAAATGCTCTTGTAGCGCGTCCTCGCCTCGGAAGACCTCCACTTCTCCATCAGATGGTCCGCTGGCCGTCTCCAGGTGTGGATTTGAGAAGGGGTGGCTCGACAGATTCGGCGGACCCGTGGCGCGCCGTCGTTACACGACGACGACGACGACGAAGGCGGGAGCTCTTCATGTGGTGTAAGACCACGTGCAAGCTGTGGACGACGCCATGCGGTCATTGCCAGAACGTGCTCACATGCGCTCGGGGTTTCGGTCTCCGCCGGACGAATTTGTGTCGGCCTAAACAGCTCTGCGGTTAAAGCACTCAACCCTGTGTATTTGGTCGGAGCTGCATTTTCCGCAACCGCCGAGATGTTCCCCACAGTTAACGGCGGCTGTGCAGTGTCCTGAATGGTCGGGAGAATGGGATGGCAGCTACGGGGCTGCTGCAAGAGACGTATGGCACCCACGTCTACCCCCATTTTTGCCACATTTGTATTACGCGGGCTGCTGCCGAAGTCGACGGTTCTCTGAGCGGCGTCCTGATTTGCCCTGCAAGTGACAGCCTCTGTTTTAATAGCGGAGCTGTTTCGGTCGACCAATATTCGTGCTGAATTAGCGTCTCGACTGGGGCCAGTTGGTTCATTCTGATCTTAAACAACAGCGCAAAAGACAAGGACTAAGAAAGAAGCACAGACAAGCGCTGACAAACAACTGAGCGTAATTTATTGCTGCTCGCTTATAAATACGCTTGTCACACATAAAAATACACAAAAAACAGAAGATTTCCACAACCATAAGAAAACGTAATCACGTCTTGTCATATCTACAACCACACGTTTACCCATTAAGGTAATTTATCTCTTTTTGCGTTAAAGCCACCGACGGCTTGCTGACACGTTTTTCTTTCTTCACCGCAATCTCGAACGCTTCGTGAATCTCCCTCGTGTCTGTATCTCTGTACCGCTTCAAAATGGCGCAGTCATCCAGAAAGGGCACACAGCCGCATAATGTGCAATGAAGAGCGAGGTTGCTTCCAGTGCGTGTTTTCATCGAGTTGGCGTGTTCACGCAGTCGGCCTAAGCGGAGAAAATCTAGAACTTCAGGTCAGGCCATTCATCACATTGGGAACCCTGTAGTGCCAAGAGAAGCAGAAAAAGTGTTGCAGTTAGGTCCGAAGTTCTGCACTCAGCCAAAACTGGACAAGCCTGAACTCCTGTCGCTTGTCAGAAGGGTAGCTGCGAAAGCTAGCTCTGAAGATTTCAGCAGATGCGTCCTTGAGGGGGTTGATGGCCTTCCTCAGTCCTTGCAGGGAGGGTCTAATATACGCACCCGACAGGTGGTGGAGTCACTGAGGAGGGCGGACTTGAGACTACTGATGTCAGACAAGGAAGGAGGCTTTGCGGTGATGCCAGCTCAAGAGTATAAACGCAAAACCCGTGAAGCGATGGAAGAAAATTTCCGAAAGGAGGAGAGAAGGAAGCCAGAGAAGCTAAAAAAGAAGGCAATCAACCTTTGTGAAAGTTTGGGACTGGACAGCCTAACAAAGTCAGTCAAGTCGGCAAGTGGACTCAGCTTGTGCGCATTCTTTTCGGCGAAGACCCACAAAGACGGCTGTCCTCTTCGGGTGATTGTTTCTGAAAAGCGGTCGTGGCAAAACGTAATGGGAAGGTACCTGCAAAAAGGCTTGTCCCTCATCCCAATCGTGGACCCCTTTCTTGTAAAAAGAGCGCTGGCGGTATCCGAATTTTTCGACCAGGAAAACCAGGAAGGTCTAAGCGCCTTCTCGGTGGACGTGAAAGATCTTTATTATTCGATGCCACAAACGCTGCTTCTCGATGCGGTCAAGGATGGAATTGACGAGGGCGAACCATTGGGTTCCAGAATTCTGTTGGCATCAGTGCGGATGACTTCGTCAGCATGTTGTCGTTTTACCTACAGTCCACGATAGTGAAGTTCGATAATGAAGTATTCATCCAGAAGGAGGGGGTGTGCATCGGTTCATGCCTGGCACCCGCACTCAGCAACCTCTTGTTGGCCCGCTTTGATCGAAGACTGGATGAGGCCCTCAAGGAATCAGACGTCGTGAAGGTGTTCCGCTTCGTAGATGATTTTCTGGTGGTGTACAAACAGGGTGACGACCAGGCGGCACAGGTGGAGCGGATATATGGGATATTTGCCTCGGTCTTGTGTTTACCCTCACGAAGGAACTCCCTGAAGGAGGACGCCTCAGGTTTTTGGATCAGAGTCTCCTGTTCGCCGAAGACCACGTGTGCTGGAGGTACGAACCGCGTTCCCAAAAAAGTTTGCTCCCATTTTCGTCGGCGCATTCGAAATTGGTGAAGAGGGGTATCGCCATGACTGCACTAAGAAGCGCCCTGATTCGTTCGTGCCCCCACCAGGCTCCAACAAGTTTTTATACCCAAGTGAGGCGGTTGGGGGCGGCAGGTTTTCCGAACCAATGTCTGACGGCGGTAGCGGAAAGGCTCCTAGCCGAGTTTACTGGACGAAGGACTCGTAGGCAGAAAGAGCCGGAGCTAGTCAAGAAGAAGGTCGCAGTTATACCGTATATTCATGGCGTATCGCATCGCCTCAAGAAAGTAGGAAATCGGGCGGGCGTGAATGTGGTCTTCTCAGCAAAAAACAAGTTGGGTAACTTGTGTGGCAAAGTGAATGCTGAGTCACATAATGAAGATCGAAGAACGTGCACCACTAATCATGCCACTCGCTTCACGGAGTGCACCAAAGAAGTCGTTTACGACATTCCCCTTCGTTGCGGTAGATCATACATCGGGCAAACTGGAAGATGCGTGAATGACCGACTGCGTGAACACGCCAACTCGATGAAAACACGCACTGGAAGCAACCTCGCTCTTCATTGCACATTATGCGGCTGTGTGCCCTTTCTGGATGACTGCGCCATTTTGAAGCGGTACAGAGATACAGACACGAGGGAGATTCACGAAGCGTTCGAGATTGCGGTGAAGAAAGAAAAACGTGTCAGCAAGCCGTCGGTGGCTTTAACGCAAAAAGAGATAAATTACCTTAATGGGTAAACGTGTGGTTGTAGATATGACAAGACGTGATTACGTTTTCTTATGGTCGTGGAAATCTTCTGTTTTTTGTGTATTTTTATGTGTGACAAGCGTATTTATAAGCGAGCAGCAATAAATTACGCTCAGTTGTTTGTCAGCGCTTGTCTGTGCTTCTTTCTTAGTCCTTGTCTTTTGCGCTGTTGTTTAAGATCAGAATATTCGTGCGTTGTACCAAAAAACCTCGAACTGTGAGTGAAAAGGACGAGGAGGCAAGGAGCCCACGAGCAGGTGTTAGGAGTGCACGCCTCAACAAAATATGTGGTTATGGAGGTCCCCGAAACCCAACGCGGAACCTTTACGCCATGGAACCGGCAGCCTAACCACTGTGCCCCCCAAAAGGCCCGAGGGGTATGGGGTTAGCAGCGGCGGGAAGAATAACGTGCGCAGAAGAATAACGTGCGCAAAGAAAATAAACCGATTCCAGTAATCAGAATCGAACCTTAGTCCCTCGCGTTATGAAACCGGCGTCTATACGATTAAACTATCATTTTTTTCCCATAAGGTATTTATTGCACTACAATGTTTACAACAGATATGTACAACCATGTACATATACAATGAAGTTGATTACAAGATGAGAAACAAAGCTAAACGCAATGAACAATAATGTACACTTGGTTTAAAAACGGGGGGAAACAGTGAATAACTAATGAGGGGATACCAGTGAGGGCGAGAATAAGTTTGGATATAGACGTCTTTAAGAGTAAAGATCTTTTTGCCGAAGTGTGATCTGGAAGAAATCATAGGCTCAGCGTGCCTA
>JABSTR010003538.1:0-22885 GCA_013339765.2 Haemaphysalis longicornis
AAACCTCAAACGAACGGGCGTTTCATTCTGGCCAATGTATTGTTTGCCGCAGAGGGTGCATTCCAGCAGGTAAACGACGTTGGCGGAATCACAGTTAAAGTTCCCTTTTACATTAACATAATAGTTTGAAGCTGTGCTGGCGGCGCGCTGTGTGGTGGTCATTTGTGGGCATACCTTACACCGTGGTTTGTTACAGGCATGCAACCAGTAGTCTGTGGTCGGCTGATGCTGGATTTAGTGAGAACATCACCCAAATTTTTGCTGCGTCTATAAACAACACGTGGTGGCTCGGGGATTATTCTCTTTAGGCGTTCACTTTGAGCGAGGATTTTGTGATGTTTCCTTAGTATGGAAGCAACTTTCGGAGAAGAGGCCGAATGGGTCAAAACGAGGTTGGTTTGTTGATTGGGTTTTGGAGCTTTTTTTCGGAGAATTTCGGTGCGGTTCAACTGGTTAGCTCGTGTAATCGCGTCACCGATCACCTGCTCTGGGTATTTTTGATTTAAGAGTGCGGTTTTAAGTTCTCTGAAGTTAGAATCGAAATCCGCCTGGCTTGTGCAGATTCGCCTAAAGCGGTGAGATTGGCTGTAAGGTATTGCAGTCTTGCAGTGCCTGACATGGCTGCTGTGGAAGTGCAAATACTGGCGCGTGTCCGTAGGTTTCCTGTAGAGATTAGTCTGAAGTCTGCCCTGAGAAACTGTGGCAGTAACACCCAGGAAATTTATGCTGTGCGTAGAGTAGGAATGAGAGAGGGAGATGGTAGTATGCGCAAGGTTAAAAGCCTCAATAAACGCAAGAAGTTCCATTTCACCGTGCTGCCAAATCATGAATATATCATCTATATACCTTTTGTAGTACAATGGCTTCAAACTTTGGGTTGCGAGGAAGTTTGTCTCTAGACATCCCATAAAGATGTTCGCATAGTTGGGCCCGATTTTGGTTCCCATTGATGTTCCGCTGACTTGCACGTAATTGACACCATCAAACTCAAAATAGTTAAGTTCAAGGATAAGGTGAAGGAAAGTTTCAAGGGTGAGAGAATCGATAGGTTTGTCACCCGCCGACCTCTCATACGCACATGATACAGCGGTGATCCCATCGGCATGCGGAATGTTAGTGTACAGCGACACGACATCTAGGGTAACAAGTAAACAGTTGTTGGGAATTTCCATCTTCATGATATCTGAGAGAAAATCATTTGTATCCTTACTGAAGGATGGAAAGCTGGGGGGAATGTCGCGAATGAGAGAGTCGACATACCGCGAGAGGTTCTCGGTGACAGTACCAATGCCAGAGACAATGGGGCGACCTGGGTTGTTATTTTTATGAATCTTAGGGAAGAAGGTAGAATCTACCGGCTACTGGGCTTAAGGGGATAAGAGAACGAGCAGTTGTTTCAGTTATTTCCTGATTTTGAACAAGTTCAGTGAGTTTTTTTTTACAATTAGCTTATAATCATTAGTGGGATCGCTAGGGAGTACTTTGTAGAACGCAGATTCTGATAGTTGTCTATGAGCCTCGTTGACATAGTCAGCTTTGTCGAGGATCACGATGGCGCCTCCTTTATCGGCCGGTTTGATTACTATTTCGGGGAAACCTGCGAGTTCCTCCAGGGCTTTCTTTTCCTTGTTGGTGATGTTACAGCGGAAAGGGATTTGCTTTTGGTATGCTGCTCGTACATCGCGATACCTTACAGCCTTACAGCCAACCTTACAGCCAATCTCACCGTTTTAGGCGAATCTGCACAAGCCAGGCGGATTTCGATTCTAACTGCAGAGAACTTAAAACCGCACTCTTAAATCAAAAATACCCAGAGCAGGTGATCGATGACGCGATTACACGAGCTAACCAGTTGAACCGCCCCGACATTCTCCGAAAAAAAGCTCCAAAACCCAATCAACAAACCAAACCTCGTTTTGACCCATTCGGCCTCTTCTCCGAAAGTTGCATCCATACTAAGGAAACATCACAAAAATCCTCGCTCAAAGTGAACGCCTAAAGAGAATATTCCCCGAGCCACCACGTGTTGTTTATAGACGCAGCAAAAATTTGGGCGACGTTCTCACTAAATCCAGCATCAGCCGACCATACACTACTGGTTGCATGCCCTGTAACAAACCACGGCGTAAGGTATGCCCACAAATGACCACCACACAGCGCGCCGCCAGCACAGCTTCAAACTATGATGTTAATGTAAAAGGGAACTTTAACTGTGATTCCGCCTACGTTGTATACCTGCTGGAATGCACCCTCTGCGGCAAACAATACATTGGCCAGACTGAAACACCCTTTCGTTTGAGGTTTAACAATCACCGCTCCCATGCAAAAACCTGCCCTTCTTTGCCTCTATCAAAGCATGTTAACACTCCTGGTCATTCTTTTGAACAACTGAAGGCCACAATTCTTGAATCTAGATTTAAAACGCATCACGATCGCGAGGTTCGTGATTCCTACCTTTTCCATAAGTTCAGGTCAGCGTCGTTTAGCATCAAGGAAAGTTATGGGAAATTAACCTGTCTTTCCTCCGATTAAAATTTCGGCTGCATTTCTCAGGCTAGTGTTATGCCTGTTCATTTCGTTCCCTCAATAATATTCTCCCATTAGTTGGCGAGCTCTCGTAGTTGGGTATAGTTTCGTGCTAGCACGACGTTTTTTAGCACAATGGCTTCACTGAAGCAAATTTGATGAACAAGTCTGGACATTGTGTTCTGGGTAGAAGGCTGCAGTACCATTTTTAGCTTTGATATTCTCACCTTGTAATTAATTTGGGAACGCGAGCGTGTGTGATTGTTTCGTGTCCTCTTTCTTTTTTGTATTGTGTTTTCTAATATTCGTTGCTGACCGCCTCGGCATTCCCTGAACTGGCACCATGCGCCGGGAGGATGAATACCACTTGCTGCCGCGTCATGCGCGTGCACCTGCCTGTTTTTTTTTTTCATGACATGTTTGACCTTGTCTTTTTTCCCCTATCAATGTACACTCATTTCGAGTCGAAACTACCTATCCTACTGCTTTTGGGCGCGACCCCCGCCTCCCACCAACAGAAGCCACGTGTCTCACGTTTCAATTACCTTACCAGGATTCTTAGAACGGGTGTGTATGGGCAGATGTTCATCCTTGTGTGCATTTGCATATCTTCGTTTCCTTGTTCCGCGTGACTAATCTTTTTGCCCATGTCAAAAACGTGCATGGGCATATCTTGTTTTGACCCCTCTTTCACCCCCGCTGCCACAAGGGAGGGGAAAATTACCTGGTTATGTTTTATTTATTTATTTTTTTTTTTTTTCGCCTCTTTGTATACCAATGTACACTCTTTCCTGTCGAAACTGCCTGTCCTACTGCTTTTGGGCGCGACCCCCGCCTCCCACCAACAGAAGCCACGTGTCTCTTGTTTCAATGACCTTACTTGGATTCCTAGAACGGGTGTGAATGGGCAGATGTTCGCCCTTTGTGTGCATATCTTCTTTGGAACGTCTTCGTTCCGCGTGACTAATCTTTTTGCCCATGTCAAACACGGGCATGGCCTATCTTGTTTTGACCCCTCTTTCACCCCCGTTGCCACGGGGGAGGAAAATTACCTTGTGTTTTATTATTATTTTTATTTTTATTTTTTTTAATTATGTATCTTTTTTCTCTGTTTTGGTTCTTCTCTCTCTCTTTTTTTCCAAGTTCGTACCGCGTGACTGTGTGTTCTTATTATCCTTGTTGTAATTACTTTTTTTGCCGCTCTCCCTTCATTCTTTTGCTACCCACCAACCATGAATTCATTTGTACAAACTCTCCCTCCTCTTACCTTGCCCTCGCGCTTGCTACATTTTCTGTATATATAGCTCTGAAACGAACTTATTTTGTACTCTGAAGAAAGGGAGTCCTCTCCCTGAAACGTCAGTAAACTTATTTTTATTTTCTAAGTCTTTCTCGTTTGTCTCTGTCTCTACTGACCTATTTTTTTCGCGCTCTGTGTGAGTTTTTATCTTTCATTCTATATATATATATATATATATATATATATATATTCGTAGTTGCTTAAAAGGTTCAACTCTCTTTTGCTTAGTTCCTGACTAAGTAGTTCCTCTTTCTTTCGGAGAGAATGGGCCGTAGTTTCGTAGTGATTGAGGATTATTTCAGTTAATTGTAAGGATGCTTTATCGAGTACCTGTTTCCACTTATTCATGTTGGACGGGGAGAGTTCGGTAGTAGCAGGTTTTATTCTAATCCTAAGACCCCTGGGAGCGACCGCGGCAGAGTTGAACCTTTTAAGCAACTACGAATCTAAGACGGCCTCCGCCATATCCCGAACAAAAGACCGAAAGTTTAACCGAGATAAGATTTCTAACACTGGCCACATGCGTAAGAACCTAACAAGCTCCGGCACTAGTAACTGCCCCAACTCTGACAATACGGCCGATAATGTCACTACGACTGTAATAAATGCTTTGACTACTGCACCCCAAACAGTTCAGTTAAACTCCTGTACTAATATTTTTCCCTCGCCTGCCGTCACAAAAGAAAACCTTACCGGGAATGTAATGAACCTTTCAAGTATAACCCTCACCCCCTCCCAGCTCAGATGAACGTCTTGTCAAAGGGCCTAAACGTTTGCCCGGCTACTGGTGGATTTGATGAATTTCAACTTTTTAAGGACTAGATAACTTCGCCAGAAACATGAGGCTACGAGAATACTTCTACGATCACCCCTCGACGGAAGAAGCCCGCAGAACCCTACCTAGCTATAAGCACTGGACCCCTCCCACACAGCCTGATAGTTGCCTCGACATGTACATCAAAGTTGTCCAACGCGATGTGCGAAAAGCATACCAAACACAAATTTCTTTCCAGCACAACATGACTACCAACGAAAGAAAGCCCTAGAGGAACTCGCAAGCTTTCCCGACATAATTATTAAACCTGCCGACAAGGGAGGCGCAATCGTAATCCTTGACAAAACCGACTATGTTAACGAGGCCAATAAGCAACTATCAGTATCGACGTTCTATAAAGCACTACCCAATGATCCCACTCAAGATTATAAGCAAATTGTCAAAGATAAACTTGCTGAGCTTGTTAAAAATAAAACAATAAATGAAACCACGGCTCGTTCCCTGATCCCCTTAAGCCCAGTAGCCGGTAAATTCTATCTTCTCCCAAAGATTCACAAGGTGAACAACCCAGGGCGCCCCATTGTTTCTGGCATTGGCACTGTTACCGAAAACCTCTCGCGCTATGTGGATAATCTCATTTGCGACATTCCACCCAGCTTTCCCTCCTTCATTAAGGATACCAATGACTTTCTCTCAGGCATCTCAAAAATTGAAATTCCTGATAACTGCCTTCTAGTCACCCTTGATGTTGCGTCACTGTATACTAACATCCCCCATGAAGATGGCATCGCCGCTGTATCCCTTGCGTATGAGCAGTCATCGTGCGACAAACCTATCGATTCTTCTGCTCTCCAAACATTCCTTAGGCTTATTCTTGAACTTAACAATTTTGAGTTCGACGGAGTTCATTACGTGCAAGTCAGCGGAACGTCAATGGGAACTCGAATCGGACCTAACTACGCTAATATCTTTATGGCTCACCTCGAATCAAACTTTCTTGACACCCAAATTTTAAATCCAATGTACTATAAAAGGTATATTGATGACATATTCATGATCTGGCAACACGGTGAGGCGGAGCTCCTCACTTCATTGAGGCATTTAACCTAGCCCATCCTAGTATTTCCCTTGCTCATTCCTATTCGGAACACAGTGTAAACTTTCTGGACGTCACCGGTACTACCTTCCAAGGTCGGGTTCAAAGTAAACTGTAAAGAAAACCGACAGCCACGCGGCAGTATTTGCACTTCCGAAGTAGCCATGTCAGACACTGCAAGACAGCAATAACTTACAGCCAAGCCCACCGATTTAGGAGAATTTGCTCAAACCAAGCCGACTTTGACTCAAACTGTCGAGAACTCAAGACCGCCCTCCTGAATAAAAATACCCGGACAAAGTTATCGACGACGCTATTGTGCGAGCCAACCAATTAGACCGTAACGAAATCTGTAAGAAAAAAGCCCCGAACGGGAACCCGCAACTAACTTAGTTTTAACCCACTCATCCTCCGCTCCAAGAGTGTCAACCGTGCTAAAAAAACATCACAATATCCTAATGCAAAGTGACCGCTTAAAAAGCATATTCCCCGAACCACCACGTGTTGTCTACCAGCGTAATAAGAATTTAGGTGACTTTCTTACTAACTCTCGTATCAACCGACCGGCAACTACTGGCTGCATGCCCTGCAATAAACCCCGATGTAAAGTATGCCCACACATGACCACTACACAGCGCGCCACCAGCACGGCTTCAGACTACTACGTAAATATAAAAGGTAACTTTAACTGTGACTCCGCTAATGTCGTATATCTTCTAGAGTGCACTGTTTGTAGGCAACAATATATCGGCCAAACTGAAACACCCTTCCGAATGCGGTTCAATAATCACCGCTCTCATGCAAAAAGCTGCCCTTATTTGCCCCTGTCAAGACATGTGAACAGTCCCGGGCATGCATTTGAACATCTTAAAGCAACGATTTTAGAATCCGCCTTCAAAACGCACCACGACCGCGAGGTTCGGGAATCTTATCTCATTTATAAGTTTGGGTCAGCCACACTTGGAATTAATGAAAGTTACGGAAAACTAACGTGCTTATCCCTCGATTAAAATTAGCGGCTTCATAATTTTTATAACTATGTTCATTATTCCTACCCTCGAGTTTGCCATCAGAATTCGCAGAAACTCTCCTAATACAGCAGCTTTATTAGCCTAATGCGGCTCAACAATGCAATTTGTCCTGGGGAAGGAGACCTCGTTCCCACCACCACTTAAGAATGTTTAACTCTTTGTGATCTATTCATGTTTAACCTTTTGTGACCCTACCTATTTCCTGTTCAATTGCTAGCTTCTGTGAAATGCTCTTTTGTGCCCCCTATCTATCCTCTTCATCCACGGGGGGCACACCCATCTTCGCTTCCCCCCGAACCAGTCTCCCCAGCCACTGAATACCTTATTGTATACTCTTCCTTTCTTTTCAAACCACGGTTGTCCAGTTTCCCCCATTGTCTGAACTTGCAGCCCGCGCGGCATACGTTGACCCGTCATGGTGCAACCTTGAACGCTGCATTGTTAGCACGACCCCTTTTTCTCTCTCTCGCTTCCCGCCCCTCCTTTTTTTTGTCTGTTTGTTTGTTTGTTGATGTTGTAACACAGGCGTAGCCTGACTGTATGCACACTCTCCATTTTCCTAAACATTTTCCGCTCCTTCTCACAGTTTTATGCAAACCTATATAAGAAACGTGTTCAAAATGTTTGCGACAGCAAAATCATGTAACTTTACTCTGATGAAGGCAAGTCCCATTGCCGCTACGTAAGTAAAATTGTTTGTTATTGTTCTTGCTGTGTATCCGACTCTTTACTTACACTATTTCTGCGCGCTTTGTGAGTTTATCTTTCTCTAGATTTATATATATATATAATACATATATATATATATATACATATATAATATATATATATTATATATATATATATATATTACAAGACAGAATAAGGGTTGGCATTGTAAAAGATGCTATACCGCGAAACAACATACGTTTTATTACTTACATTGCTTCTATGTGAATCTACGCAAGACATCTTAAAAATAACATGGTAACTGTTTATTCATGGGGGAACGCAATTGTAGGTAGCGCCTATTCGCCAATTCCAACAAGTACGTAGGTAAAAGAAAATATTAGTTTTGTACACATATCGTTGTAGTGGGTTCCGTATTGCACATGGTTTGTGTAAAAAACACAGGCAGCAAGGAATTTGTTACCCTTCGTCCGCGTCTCCTAGCACTTCATTGCTCCAGCTCAGGCTGCAGCGTGTTGTTTTGCTATCACACGTATTACAATGCTTCCACGCGGGACCTTTTTAGGATTTTAATGGAACCGATTTCCTTAAAAGTTCTCATCGACCTGGGGATTACTGTGGGATTCTTGTGATGAGGTGCATACAGATAACTTTATTTGGGACACTCTGTATGACGTTGCGGCTTGGTTGTGGCAACTTCCAGGTATGGTATTTTCACAACGAGTGGATTTCTATGTTCCCGCTAAACTTTTATTACAATCAACACCTTCCCTTCTTCCGTGACAAGATGTGATAGTGATGTTGTGGAGAAATTATGTGCTGTCGCGAAGTTGTAGGCAAAAGCAAAAATATTCCTAATTTTGCCCCATAAATACACCTGACTGAAACTGTAGTGTTAGTATGGACTTGTGTATATAATGTAGTTTTCACTTTCTATTGCTTGATATTCATACTATTCAGGGAAGATTTAAAAGCGGAACAATTTTCATTTTACAATTTAGGACATCACTTATATTTTAAGAACACCAAAGTGAATTGCAAAACGGACCCTGTGAAAGCATGTACAGGTCCCCGCAGAAGTAAACGCCGCACGAGACCGGTGGCCGAACTGCATCGCTGCGCCGCATGGCGTATGGGCGCTAACGGGAACCAAGGACCTCCGGTGTGAGAGTGTGTTCGCACTGCCCCCGCTGCAAAATCCGATATGTTTTATTGTCGTTCTGCTGCTTTGTCATACTTCGCGTGGCGGTTTTCAAAAAACGGGCGCTCGTCTATAGAGGGTGCTGGTTGCTTTGCCGCTGCAGCCATCAGCGGTGACTGAAACTGCCGCTGTTGTGTTTGACCAAGTGGCGCGCACTCGGAAGCGTGCCTTGTGACGAGCCGTAAAGGCAGGGATAAATTGTAGGCCGCCTCGGTATACAATAGCACGTTTTTGTGATATAATTGTTGTAATCAGGCAACAACATTGCTATGGACAATATAGAAGCACATTCACAGAAACCTTTGTTATTACAAAAAAAATCCTGCTGTTAATGTTGTTGTTTTTTGATATTGGGTTTCTCCCAAGTTATTGGTGTTCTCCGTTCAGGTGTGTTCTGAAGAAAAGAAAATGCAAATTACCCATGCGGTGAAATTCTATGTGCTAAACAATGCTGTAAAGAATAGTTACAGAATAGCTTTTATAGAGCGCATATTTTGTTGTCGCCTTAAACCGGCGTTATTATTTTAACGAGTGCCTTCTATCAGTTAGGAAAAGGTAATAGCTTGGAATTAAAGCCTTTGTCGCAGTTGTGTGGATGGTTAAGTAAAGCAAATATTAATTAGTTAATGCTTCTACACTCGGTGTGAACAAAATTCAGCGCCCTTAAAATCTGTGCAAAAGGGTACCAACGGAGCTGTGGTGCGTAATGTTAGAGTCGGCTTACGGCTAATTGTCCAATAATCTATTTCCAAATAGCTCGTGCAAAGCAAGACTACAGCCTTGTTTTGTAACCAAACTCCCTCAAAGAATTGTCATCGAACCGAAGTACCTACGCGGATGCACAGGACACATTATTACTGTATCCTTGACAAGGTCACTGTTAAGTGAATAACTCCAAATCCGGAGCCGTTTTCTTAGTCATACTATTTCTGTAAATGACTATGCTTCACTGCGGAACAGCAAATGTGGAAAAGCAAGCTTTTAGAAACCAAGCTTACACCCATTTTTCGTTAGTTGGCTTAACCTGAAGGACAAATGCATTGCTGGAAGATATTGCTGCAGGGTTAGCAACAGCCGTATTAAAGTAAAACAAGTCCAAGTAGTTTTTTTGGTACTTTTATGAGTTGTCTCCATTTACCGGTACTGGGAAATTGTTTTTTTTCGTGTCACGAAGACCTGCTCAGAAAGACGCGAGTTGCGGTACCATCGAATAAACTGCGCCTTTTAAACGCCAGCTAAGCCGCTGGAGCAGCAGCCACACAAGACGATGTCCTAAAAAGGAAACGGCCTCATGCAAACGCCGAGCACCGCGATACGCAATGGGGCATACGGTGATAAGCAAATGCGCCTACAAAAGCTGGCATCTGCTTGTAGGTGACGTGACGTCATGAGTGTTCATAAACCCCGTTGTGACATCATGAACTTCTGACGCTGCGGACAAGTATGGATAAATATGTTTAATGAAAATTATAGGAAGAGCTCCCAAAACTGCAAATAATAAATGGAAAATAAAGCCCCCAAATTAGTTACGAGAACGCAATAGTAAGGTTTATTATGTGGCCTTGCGTAAATATCCAAACCGAAGTAATTCCCGAACCGTCAAGACTTGTAAGTTCCCCATTTCTGTTTACGCACCCTCAGAAATATGGACCTAATTGAAACAACTTTCGCGCTGCTACAGAGTAAGACAAGGTGGTTTTAACAGCGGAGTTGTTCGAAAGCTGGGCTTTGCAACAGTCGGGTGTGGTATGGCGCCACGCTCCTTCCGGAGCTGGTTTATCCCCCGGAAAAAACCAGATCCCCCTTGTTAACAAATTTATAAAAGCGCAAAAGTGGCCCAACTGCCTTCAAATTCATAGAAGATGGCTTGTATTTCCCTTAAAGAAATGTCTGTGAAGAATGCATTTGTGCTTAGATGTGAAGCCCACTTTCAGAAGATCAGTGTAATCTTGGTCTTTGTAAGCTGCATTTCCCACACTAGCGGTTGCGCCGTGAAGCATGGCCATCTACTGAGAGCGAGAGAGAGAGATAGAAATCACTTTTTTTTCAGAGCAAGTTGGCTTAGAAAGACGTTGTGGCCGCCGGAATACCGCTGCCGGTGACGATGACGGCTCGGTCAACCTTAAGTAAGTGCACTCATGCTTGCGAGTGGAAATTTTAATAGTCACAGAGGGGGCAGTTATGGGAAGGGAACTGAGAGGAATGGACGTTGTGGTGGAGGGAATGAGTGACGGGGGAAGGGTCTTGAGGGGTCACCATAGGAGATGTTGAGGGATGTGTGGTCAACGGGGATAGCGGTGGCAGGAGAGGTGGTAATGATTTCCTATTTCTTTCTATTAGACCAGACGATCGCGGACCGACTGAGAACCGTATTGGGGAGCGGAAGCCAGCCCAGCAAGGCTAGTATGCTCTCATGGTGCTTGGTTGGCCGCGTCGGGTAAGTCTGAATTCCGAAAATGTCTCCAAATTTGGTGTACTGAGTGAACAGTGAGGTTGTAAAGGATACAGAAGTACTGTATATTATCCACCCACGGATGAAGTTTAGTTACACGGCCATTCACGGAGCCAGTTTGGTTACAGAACACCACTGTAACTCTTTCTGAACTGAGATTTAATTAGCCTCCAACCAATACAATGCAAAAAGGCAAAAAACCCGACGTTTCAAAGCCGGCTCGGCTTCTTCTTCAGGGGTGACAGTGGCACTTTGTCAGGTTACAACTCTTTCTTTATCGGAAACAACTAGCGGCTAAGACATCTCTAACATTACCCACCACAGCTCCGCTGGTCACCCTTCACAGATTGCAAGAGCACCAAATTTTTATTAAATCCGAGTGTAGAAGCATCAGCTTATTAACATTATCTTCAGTTTACCATAGCCATAACCATATGATTCAAAGGGCGCAATTCAAAGATGTAACCTTTTCTTAACTATTAAAGGGTGCTCGTCCAAAATATTAACGCCGGTTTTAGTGCGACAATAAAATATGCGCTCTATCAGAGATTCTGTCACAGACAGAAACGATTGTAGCGATTCTCTTCACAGCATTTTAGTACATAGAATTTCCGCGCATGTGCATTTTTAATTTTTCTTTCTTCAGAACGGACGTCAACTAATGGGCAGCAATAGCGTGGGAGGAACCCAATATAAAAGAACAATGTTGGAAACCGGCTTTTTTATAATAACAAAAGTTCCTTTGTATGGGCTTTCTATATTGCACAGGGCAATTTATTTTTCAGGTTACAACGAATTATATCGCAAAGACATGCTATGGCAGACCAACGTAGCCTACAATTGTATTTTTCCCGTTACAGCCAGCCGCAAGGCATATTTCCGAACGCTCGTACCTTGGTCGAGCTCAACAGAGGCAGTTTCGGTCCCTGCTGATGGCTGCGACTGGCAAAGCAACAATCGCCACTCTATAGCCCAGCGGTGCCTTTTGAAAACCGTAACGCGAAGTATGACACTACAGCAGAACGGCGATGAAACATATCAGATATGGCGGCACTGGCAGTGCGAACACACTCCGAGACCGGCGCTCCTTGGTTCCCGTCGGCGCCCATACGCGACGCAGTGATGCAGTTCGGTCCACCGCTTTCATGCACTATTGACATCTGCCGCGGACCTGTACAGCCACCCAAATTTTTAATAATATAGCCGGAGCGACTACCGACCGGCATGTCAAAGACCATATCATGGTGTTCAGCAGCGAAATAATGGGAGAGTACGCGCACGCCCATAGGCTATCTGCTGTATGAGTGCCGTCTGCTACGCTGTTTTCTTCAGAGTGGTACACCCCCCACCAGTGCATCTGAATGACTTTGTGACCCACGCTGCTTAGCTACCTTTGGCGGTAGCGAAACGCCCTTGCAAAATAACAAAAACCGGGGTGTGTTGCACTTAGAGAAGACAGCGGAGCAGACGACGCTCCCAAATCTGATAGTTTGTATGCGCGTGCGCTTACCGTCGCATATTTTGCCGGTGAACACAGTGATAAGGCGCTGTCATGCCTATCGGTCATCGCTCCCGCTGTATTTTAAAAAAACTTAGGAGGCTTTACATACAAGTACTGGGGTATTTCAAAATACAATTTTATTAAAATGACAACCTTATGAGCAATAAAAAGCAAATTCACATATTCCAGCAACGCATCAATTAACAGGTAATTTATGGTAAAATGAGGCATTGTCTTTTGAGATAGCTTTAATGAAAGGCGGTCGTAGAACCTCTCAAGTTTGTTACGCAGTCATCATTGACCTGCGATTTGAAGATTGGCTATTTCGGCTGTTTACTTTTACAGTTCCCCTGAAACGGAAACAGAAAAAAACTGTCAGCACTGACTACTGAACACATATTTGACAATTTGGGAGTATTAAACAAAGGTTAAACACGTAGACACTGAGTCAAATGCACGCATAGATATGGGTCTCGTTCTCATATAATTGTTCTATTCTGTTGTGTAAGAAGTTTCAAGGGCATCTCGGCTCTTTGCCTCACAATTCATCTCAGTAATTGCAAACGTTCTGGTGTGATTAGCCTCAGCCTACGCTATAAAAATGCCCGAGTTCCGGATATTTATAAAGCGTTTGTAACTAAATTGTGCTTATTCATCTAAAATTTAGTTAGGACCTGTATTTGTCGTTCCAGATATAAATTTTGCGGTCTCGGCGAAGAACCAGGGCGGCTTACTAGCCGCAAAAAATGAAAAAATAACGCGCAATGCTTTACAACAGGTCTGTCGGCAACCACGTGCAATATAGGGTGCGTGAATGTAAGAAACATATTTTTTAATTGGGATAGATTCATAGGTTCGGAAGGAAAAAAGGTTCGGTGGTACCAGATGCAGGTAGGTTACGGTGTGTTGAGATCGTATTGGTTATGTTAAGTCAAAAGAAACATCACCACGGTCGAATATTTAAATTTACAGCGAATGAATATATATAGCGTAAGCGTGTATAGTTTAAGGAGGATTCAAATCAACTGAGTTTTGGTGGAAGTGGTATAGTTCACCGAAATGTATTAGAACGAATATGCAGGGCTAAAACCGATTGAGGTGTATTGACGCCAATTTCTGTAATTAGAGTAAATAAAATTGACAAAATATGAATAAAGTTGATTAGGCTCGCTTAAAAACGTGCATGTTTGTAGAAAGTGAGTAAGATAGAAAGCTCATGATTAGTTAACCAAATTATTCACAAAACAATGGTGGTTATGCTTGATTAGGCCGGTGGAGCTTTGTTGGGATATGTGAATTAGGCGGAGCAAGCTATATTTGAATAAATTAGGCACGATAAGCACAAAAAAGTGTTCTTTCAAGAAACAAGCGTTAGTAAACATAAGGTAGGCTATGGGGAAGCTGGATAGATATGCTATGTAGACTGTGGCATGAAAGAGATAACACCAATAAAGCTTGAAAAACTGAGGGATCTAGCTGCAATGCGAACGTTTCGGAGTGTTTAAAGTGATTTATGACTATAAAAGAAAGATAGCGCTGGATAAATACTTTGAAAAAAATGTAATTTGATTGATTGGTGTTGATCTTTAACCCGCTCATGCAACAAAGACAATAAGGCGCGCCGTAGCGGGGGGTGCGAATTAATTTCGACACCTGGGGATCTTTAACGTGCACCAAAATCTGGGACACAAGGGCGTTTTCACTTTTCGCCTTTATCAGAAAACAAGATATTTAATATCTCATTCTTGTTGGCATTATAATTGCGTATTCGGTCGGGCGTTTACGAGCGCTCTGGAGTGCTCTGAAAAGCAGCCGCGCCTTCGGGTGGTAGATTTTGAGCGCTCGAACTACCTTCAGTTGGTTCTTTCGGAGGGTCAGCCTCCGACTCGGAGCTCTCCCGACCGCTCTGACTTCGATGTGAGAGCGTGGCGCGATCTCTGGCCGGAGGACGGGTCACATAACACAAAACGCCAGCGGTTTGCCCACCTAACTGATCGGCGCCATTTGTCGATGGCGTGCAGGAATGTTTACCGGCGGCTTCCCGCGCTTGCTGCACTGTGGTGGTACAGGTGCACCTAGATGCTCCGAGATCGCCGATGCATTCGGTTGGTACGCTGCCTCTCGCGGTCTGATTCCGAGCCACCGCCTTGGCATCAGGCGACTCCGAGCCAGAGGATCGGAGCGGCCAACCGAATACGTCATAAGATATACAAAGCTCTAAATTTCTTCCAACAGTTGCAGTCACTTAGTAAGAAAATTGTACCTACATCCACCACAGATATTATGGCATCTACCCTCACTGAGAAAGCCATTTGTGCTCTGTGAACAACGATTTCCATCGTGCTCCTGGCAGCGTCTTGTAGTTCATTGAAGAAAAATCGTTTTTCTTGAGTTCCACAAACTCCTGGTCGCGGATTTTGCAAGCAGGCCTTGTCTTTACCTAATAAAACAGAGAAAATCGTAAAAGCTACAAGTAATGTTTTACGGAACAACCCATTTCTTATCATTACTGCAAACACCATAGTACTTGTTCAACAGCAGTTTTCTCCATGATGGGGTTTTACGAAATCTCAGCACCTCTAACGGAATCATGAGGCCAAATTGTCGCAGGTACTTGTTTTACGCAAAACATACATTTATTTACCTGAAGGCGGCCATCACATTCTGCGGCGTTCACTGTTGTTGCGACAAACACTGTTTAATAATTGTGTGAAATCCTCATCATGGCTAGATAGGCTAATGTTGTTGATATACAGCAGAATTGATAAAGGAATTGCCACGAGTAATACTTTTTACAAACAACCGATGTCCCCAGATCATCAGCGTGGTTCAAATTAACAAAGAAAGACAGCCGTAAATAGGCCAGCAGGACCATAAATGTGTAGTTTATTAGTTGTTATTTTATTTCAAGTAACCCAAGGCCCTGAGTCTCCAGTGGCTGCGAAGAAACTGACCATGGTCGCGGTCAGACCTGTGACGCAGCAGAGGGGGCAAAAAATACCTGGACACGGACAGGCCGCCATTGGAATCTGGAACTTTGCAACGTTTAACACGAGAACCTCACCTAGTGAAGCGAGTCTACACGTGTTGTTCGAGGAATTAAAGGGCATTAAATGGGATGTCCTAGGGCATATTGAGGTTAGCAGGACAGGTGCAGCTTTTACGGTGCTGAAAAAATGACACGTCCTTGTTACCGTGGTCTAGTGAACAGTAGACAACTGGGAGTAGGGATTTCTAGTCAATAAAAGCATAGATGGCAACATAGAAGAATACTATAGCTTTAACGAAAGGGCGCAGGTCTTGTAATTAGGCTCAATAAGAGGTACAAGCTCAAGGTGGTACAAGGCTATGCCCCCACATCCAGCCATGACGACCAGGTAGTGGAACGCTTCTATGAAGATGTGGAATCGGCAATGGCTAAAATAAAAACAGAGTATACCGTTGTTATGGGAGGTTTCAATGCTAAAGTAGGCAAGGATCAGGCTGGAGACAAGGCAGTTGGGAACTATTGTCTGGGGTGTAGAAATAGCAGGGGGACCTACTAGTTGAGTTTGCAGAACGGAATAACCTACGTGTAATGAATACCTTCTTTTGTAAACGGGAGAGCCGGAAATGGACAAGAGGAGATTGAATGGGGACCATATAAAATGAAATAGACTTTAAAATATGGAATAGCCCTGTCGTCGTGAAGGATGTGGAAGTGCTCGGAGGGGTAAGATGTAGTGTCCACGGTATGGTAAGATATCGAAATAAGCTAGATTTGAGGAGGGACAATTACAAGCTAGTACGAAAGATGCCGATTAATGAGGTAACAGTAAGGCGTAAAGTAGAAGAATTCAGGATTGCGCTGCAGAACCGATATTGAGCTCTTACCGAGAAAGCCGAGATTACGACACAGAAAGCCAGCAACAACCTTAACGCATTATCACGGGGCGTGCAGTAGAAGTCGGGGGCACGATGGCTAGACAGGATACTGGTAAATGTTCCCAGGAGAAGAAATATCTAATTAGGAAACTACAAACCATGACAATATCCACTCCATCTGACAGAATAGAACTAGCGGAACTTTCAATGTCAATCAATAAGCGTAAGCCAGCTGACATACGGAAGTGTAATATGGAGAGGATCGATATGCTGGGAAGAACGGAGCTAACCTGAAAGCTGTGAAGAGGCGTCTTGGTGTGAGGAAAAATCAGATGTATGCACTGAAAGATCAGCAAGGCAATGTCATCCCAAAAAGGGATAAAATAGGCACTGTGGCCGAGGAGTTCTATAAGGATCTGTACAGTAGCCGGAATATCCAGGATAATTCCGAACGAGTAATTATTTCAGAAGAGATAGACATCCCACCAGTAACGACTAAGAAGTAAGGAAGGCTTTGAAGAAATGAAAGGGGGCAAACACCTGGTGAGGATCAGATAACAGCAGACCTTTTGAAGTATGGCGGAGAAATTGTACATGAAAAACTGTATACGCAATGCCTATTTATAGCGAACATCATCCTAATCTATAAGAAACGTGACATGAAGACTTGAAAAATTACACGCTGATGAGCTTACGGTCACATCGTCTACAAGGTACTTACCAAGGTAAACGGTAACAGAATTTCTGCAACCTTAGATTTCGGTAAACCTACAGACGAAGCAGGGTTCGGTAAAGGGTATACAACAATGGACCATATTTACACGATCAGTCAGGTGATAGAGAAGTGTGCTGAATATACTGAACCCCTACATATAGCCTTCACAGATTATGAGAAAGCCGTTGGACTCGGTCGAAACCCTAGCAGTCATTCAGACATTATAGAACCAGGGAATACATGCGAATTATGTAAAAATTCTAGTGAATTACTACAATAAATCCACAGCTACCATCATCCTCCACAAGAAGAGCAGTAAAATACCTATAAGGAAGGGCGTCTGACAAGAAGACAAAATCTTTCCAATGTTATTCACAGCATGTTTACAAGAAGTATTGAGCACGTTGGACTGGGCACAGATGGGAGTAAGGGTTAATTGACAATACCTCAGTAACCTCAGATTTCCTGCTGACGTTGCCTTGCTAAGTAACTCGGGGGCGAATTGCAAAGAATGCTTTCCGCACTAGACCCACAGAGTAGAATCGTGGGCCTGAAAATAATATGCAGAAAACTAAAGTAATAATTATTAACCTCGGGACAGCACAGCAGTTTGAGATAGGGTGCGAAGAAGTGGAAGGGGTAAAAGAATATATCTACTTATGCCAAGTTTTGACCCCGGATTTTAATCATTCGGCAGAAATAATTAGAAGGATCAGAATGGGGTGGAGTGCATAAGGCATTCTCAGTTAATGAATAGCAGCCTACTATTGTCCGTGAAGAAGAAAGCGTATGACAGCTGCATCTTACCGATACTCACCTACGGGGCAGAAAGTTGGAAGCTCACTAAGAGGGTTTAACTTAAATTCAGAATGAGTCAGAGTACAATGAAGCGGAAAATGATAGGTGTAACTTAAAGCGACAAGGAGAGAGGGGAGTGGGAGGTATTTCTTTTCCTCTATACTGAGCAATTGGGGATTGAATCACCTTGACTGTGAAATTATTAAATCGACTTTTGTGCCTGCAGACGGAAACTGCAGACTGTTTCAGATAATAAACAATATTCGGATTTTGTCTTTCAGGAGCTCTTGCTTGTTTTTGTGGTGCACAGCATGGGGGAGTAGTGCAGCACGGCAGTCTGTGCTTTAGCGTGTGCTTTTTCACTGTCCTACCGAGCTGTGAGTTCTCTGTGACTATAACGTTCTTGAATCGTTCGAATGACCTATATTTTGGTGAAGATGAGCGAGTGTCTTAATCTCGTGTATTTTCGTTAGTTTATGCATTGCGGCGTTCACTCATTCTTGACGAAAGTGTCACGCATTTTGCACCGCAAATGCCATTTGCTGTCACCCCGCTCGCTTCCGGTGAGTGTTTCCGATTTTCTGGGATCCCACGCCTAGGTGAGACTGTGGCAAAGTCGGTTGTTCAGGTAGGCAGAGAACAATTACCCCACAGACATGCTCGTAATCCCTGCTAGTTTGTCGGTTTAGTTTCTTGAAATGCTGAAGCGTTCCTCTATTTGCGTACCTGCATGTGCAGCTCTAGCACGACCACCAGCTCATACGTCAAAACCCCCACTAAACGCGTCATAATTCCCTGGTGTCACAGTCGCTGGTAGTATGAATTCACTAGTTCAGTAACGAACTCCACCAACGTTTTGTTTAAATATGCGCGACATCAGTGCGGGGTAATAGAGGCGTATACTGGTAGACTTTATTGCGATAAAGAAATGATTGCTTTATTATTAATGTTGAAGCTGCGCAGGTGTGTTGATAGGGGGTGTTTTGGCATGAGAACACCACCGAAATTATATAACAGGCCAATTTTGCCTTAGCGTCGACCTTTTTAACCATTGAAGCATTAGAGAGCGAAGGTTTGCTACTAAAGTCCAGCGGTTTCACGGTGGATACGGCTGTTCAACTTCCTTTTTTGGAATACTCACCCCCTTGCACACACCCGTTGTAGCATACCATATGACCCTCCGGGCCAGCTTTAGGCACTGTGCACAATGCCTTGTTTTTATGTTCCAAACGCGTAGCTTCCCACGCATGCACGGTTGGGTCGTCTTTGTCTACGTGAATCCTCATGCACCCGGCGAAGAGGAAACACCGCGTTCGCTATGAATACAACCGAGGCCCGGGCCTCCTTCTGTGGTAGTTGAAGGGGACCAAATGGCTCTGAGCGGTGGTTGGCAATGCGGCCACATTAAATGTTAACGAAGCAAAACCAAGACTCAGCCAGACTACCCTGGTATTCTGAGTCCTTCGACTACTCTGAGCTCTCGTGGCGGACACCCTTGAAATTGATCTCTCAAATGCATTAGCCTCGCTAAATCCTCAAGTCGGATAAGTGGAGGGTGCAATGGAGTGGAGGAGGGGCTCAGGGTACAGCCCTAAGCCAATCTTTCGCTTTGCGAATCCATGGTTTTTTAGCTAAGCCGCAACCATTTTTACACGCCGCATAATTGAATTTAAATTTAAAAAATGGTATAATATAAGTGCATGAAAACAATATCTAGCTTGGGCATAGACTGTTGTTTTTACATCGCTTTTGCACCGCACGAAAAACAGCTCTAGCTACACCACTGACGCCAGCGGTTTGTGAAGACTCGTAGATTTGTTTTACGAGGAACATTGGAGTAGTTATTGAGAACAATATACACCAGCCACACTTTCAAGGTCGTGCACACTAAGTTTTCTCTCACCAACACCAAGCTTCCTAACACAACGGACCTATTTTTTATCAGAAAAAGCACTGGTTGTGCTTTTAACGTTTTTCAGTAAAGAAGTGTGTTGCTTGTGCGCAAAGAGTGAAGGCAGATTTCTATGAGATGTTTGTTTTACTTATTCGGTTGTTTTTGTTCCATTGCAGCAAGGCAAACAAAGTTACCTTTTATTGGAACATTTACCTAGCAGTTTTTACCCCTTTATGAACAGAAGATCCAAACACTTCAAGCAAATATAGATAATGAAGATTCGGAAAACTGAACTTTATGAATTACATAAATAATTGTTTTTTTTAAATGAGCAATGCGTTGACCGACATTAGTGAATGAAACTATGAATGACGCCCAGTGTTTTCTACATGACAGCCATATTAACATTTATGCTTGTTCATTGTGTACAAATATAAAGTGCAACGCAGGAAAGTCGCTGCTACGGAAAGCCTTAGAGTAATCTGGCTTATGGGGTCAATACGTTGTTTATGAAATTTTGTAGGGTGCAGGAATTGTAAGTAGGAAAATCTTGGACATTGGTTAACAAAATAGAGGAGCACGCAAAATACCTGAAGAATGTGCTTGAACAAAATAGATATGGAAGTCTTCCAGGCAAGAAAATCTTTTCAATGGAAAAACTCTGCTTCTTACGCGGAAACTACTGCCATTCTGGAAGTGCAAAAAACCTCTGACTCCTTAGATTCTAATATCCTAACAAACTTCAACACCCGGTGTGCAGTGCTTCTTCATGGTTTCAATCCGCATTTAGAAAAATACCTGACATACATATGCATTTGGAATAAGGGCCTGGGAATATACGGCGTGTATACGTTATGTTTATTTTTTCAATAAAATTAGGTGGGAGCTAAGCACAGTCCTCGTCTTCGATCTGCCACTCTTTTTTGCTGAAACATCTTTGATAATCCATATTCGCGTTCTCATGTTTCTGCAGTGAATACATGCCGTGGCGTTTGAAAAATGTTGCATAGATTATATAAATGTATTTAAAATCATGCAACTTACCGTTGTGGGGTGTCTGAAGGGAAGGATTAGGGGCTGCAAAGTCAAGTAAAGAGAAGTGAAATCAGTGTTACCCAAAGTTATAACTGGGAGGTTTAAGAATTCAATTGTCTATTTTTGTATGAAAGATGGTAGGCCCCCTAACCTGTCAATAGTGACACAGGTAGAAATTCATACTGAATTTGAAGTTGATGTTTTTAAACATGCTCCTCGAATGCGGACATATAATATGCAGAAGAAGGTCCTGTGGTTAAAACAACTGTCGGTGACACCACCTACGTTAGATGGCGTAGAAGTACAATGTCAAAAAAAGCAGCGAATATAATACACATAAGAAGCCAGAGAGTAGGTGCAGGGAGCAAACAGTTCGGATATCTATATATTTATGGTAACAATAGGGACGCCTCCTGATTAAGCTCTAATAGAAATGAAATTCACCCTATGAATAACAACAGGTAAAGCAAACAAAAAAATATTTATACAGTGAAAACAGGAGTGTATACGATGTAAAAGTAGATAACAGGAAACAGTTCAGTATTAAGAAATGGGCCAAGTCACAAAATGTAAATGGCTGCATATACAGTGGTTCGTTTTCGGTCGTTAGAACGGATCCTGAGTAAAAAACTTTCTTCTGTTTTTGTGAAGATTGGTGTCTGATTGGGAAAGTGGCAAACCGTCGATCGAGTAGTCAGTGTTTTAATTATTTCTGGCTGAATGGGCCTATTGCAAATTTCGCATTCAAAAGCAAAGAAGAATAAATTTCAAGACTAAATTTATTTTTTTCAACCGAGTTTCTTGAATTGTTGAAACAATGATATGGATGGCTCAATTGTGTAGAGAAACAAGCGGACACAAGTGTTTCCCTAAACGTAGACAAGACAATATATGATAGTCCCACAAAAAAGGTTTAGGGAGAACAAATAACGTGTAGAGGAAAATATGCGTAAGTTTTAATCAGTGTCTAAATAACAAACACAACTTAGCAGAGACTGACTTCATGCGGTAGTAAGATTTTGAGTGTTTATTGAGCGCTACTCATAGAAACGTGGTGTGATCTGCGCTTCAGACAAAAAGAGCACCAACCGGAGGTAGGCGAGTGAGAAACTTTGCCTGCGATGGGATAACAGAACAGATTTGAAACTGGTTTTACCTGAGGGTAAACATACCCTATTATTCAGGGGCCAAACAGATAAGCTAGTTAGATTGTCGTTTAATTTTTTAATCAGATTTCAGAGGTAGAACTGTGAAGTTATCTACACAACGCATCAGTTTTGAGAATTTGAAACGCACTACTAATCATAATAAACACCTATATTTATTGTTTCCTACTCAAAGAGTACGCCTTGGCATTCTAAGTGTTGAAGCCCAACATAAATGTATTCACCTGATAGCGCCAATGTTGGCCCATTGGTAACTGATGATTGAAATTTTCGAAACTACGATTTTGCAAGCACTTGAATCGAACGTCTTTTCGAGGACGACCAATATGACCACTGCATCTACGTCGCAAGCACTGGAGGGTTTTATAAATCAGCTAACTCAATAAGGGTATGTAAATGGAGCATTTTGTGTGTAAACTAAAATGGCAGGTGTCGTCAGCAGTTTAAATTTAGAGAGGTATTTCGACAGCCAATGACAACAACAATGACAACAGTAATCTCAGTGAACGTGATAAACGCAGTGTCCGAGTAAGTGGTGGCCGGGTCAGCGAATGCACAGCGGCGCGTGCTACTGTGCGTTATCCCTGTGCGAGTGGGAACCACAGGGCAAGTTATAAATCATGATTAAACGTTACGCACAACTGACACCTAGTTCTGATGTGTCTCGCAACCCGGACGACGCAAAGGTCCCGGGGAACCGATGAAAATGGAGCTCACTGCGCGTGCTCGGATTCTGTGGTTTTTGGTGAACTTGAAAGGTAGAGACGCTGCTGTCATTGGTGCGTGGATTTTCGGTTTTCTTTTTTGGGGTGTGACTATACGCCGACGAGGCGGTTTTTATAGACGTGTTTAGCAGGGGCTC